>JAABOM020005794.1:0-20200 GCA_011800125.2 Solanum clarkiae | reverse complement strand
TCTTCTTGATTCAGCTGCAGGGGGTCAAGCGTTGGAGAAGATGTATGATGAATTATACAATCTTCTAAACAGAATCACACAGGGAAACCCAGAACGAAATGGAGATCCAGCAGACCAACAGTGCAGAAACAGGCTGGGGTCTTAGAGATTGATGCTATAACCAGCTTGTAGGCCCAAATGTCAGTGATGCAGAACATGATAACCACAAACTTCAACAACCTGGCGTTGGGTCTAAAATAACATATTCCATTGTCAGCAGCAAGCCTCCAAGAATATGGTACAATAACAGTCGTCGGGTTGGTGTGATGTATGTGTGGGAGGAGATTATACGACTGAATCTTGCGGATCCAATCCTGAGGCAGTAAACTTTGTGGGAAATGCTAACAGGGGAGGCTATCAAGGATTCGAGAACACTTACAACCCGAATTGGAGGAACCACCCAAACTTCTCATGGGGTAGCAATCAGCAGAATGATGGGCCACCACAGTAAAGACCGTAGGGCAAAAATACATATCAGAATCAGCCGGTACAATAGCCTATAAGACAGCTTAGTCCGAGCACCATGACAGATAGTGAGGTGCCGAGACAGATCTTGGCCAACCAAAACAGGTAAGAAGAAGAAATCCAAAGGAACAAACAAGATCTACTGAACTTAGAGAAGCAGTTGGGACAGTTGGGCACTTCAATAAATTCCAGGCCTCAAGGAGGCTTGCCAGGCAACACTGATCCTAATCCAAAACAAGTAAATACAGTCAGTACACGAAGTGGGAAGCCTCTAATGGAATTGATTCCTAAGAAGAAGAACAGTGAGGGGAAAAATGCTACACAGGACACTGAGGCTGGCAATCCCAGCCTAACTACTAATAAGGCCACACTATTACCAAAACCTCCTCCTCCGTTCCTAAAAAAGCTCAAGAAGAAGAAGAAGAAGGATGATTGTTTTCAGAAATTCATCGGACTGCTAAAATAGGTACAGATTAACTTACCTTTGATTGATATTTTGCAGGGGATCTCGAAATATGCTAAGTATGTCAAGGACATCATGGCTAACAAGACCAAATCGGCTGAGTATGAGACTGTGGCACTGACAGAGACATGCAACTCTAAGATTCTCAGCAAATCACACTTGCCAAACTAAAAGATCCAGGAAGCTTCACTGTGCACGTAACTAGTGGGAGTTATCTGAATGTAAGGGGCTTGTGCGATCTAGCATAAACCTCACGCCCATATCTCTTTTCTTACAACTGGTGCTGGGAAGGCCGAAGCCCACAACTATTATATTGCACCTAGCTGATCGGTCAGTGGCAAGGCTAGATGGAGTGATAGAGGATGTCTTAGTCCAAGTGAGGTCTCTCATCTTCCCCGTGGACTTCGTCATCCTAGATTTTAAGCCTGATCCTGAGGTTCCATTTATACTTGGGTGACAATTCTTGGCTACAAGAGGGGCATTGACTGATGTCGCAGTAGGGAGGCTCACCATACGAGCCCATGATAAGGTAGAAGTGTTTGATGTCTACAAGGCAATGAAGCTACGAGCTGCGTATGAGGATCTAATAGCCATCACAGTGATAGACACTTCAGTGGTGGCAAGCTAAGTGGAGATTGAAGACCCACTAGCTAGGGTACTATTAAATCAAGGGCTAGTGGATGATGCAGAAGCCAGAGAGATTGAAAGTGTGTTGAATGCTCACAATGTGAGCATGTTTGAAAAGATGAACAAACCTTTGAATAGGGTGTTGAGACCACCCTCCAAACTGTCAGTGGAAGAAGCTCCTAAGTTAGAGTTGAAGCAGCTACCATCACATCTCAGGTATGAGTTTCTTGGCAAAAATAATACATTACCTATAATCTTGTCTGCTTCTTTGACTGCAACCCAGATAGAAACGGCTGTTACAGTGTTGATAAATAAAGAGAGCCATGGGGTTGCAAATGTCTAACATCTACGACATTAGCCCAGCCCTCTGCATGCACAGAATATTCCTAGAGGAGGGCCACAAACTAGTGGCTCAACCGTAGAGGCGATTAAACCCAATCACTAAGGAAGTAGTGAAAAAGGAGGTTATAAAGTTGTTGGATGCAGGGATCATCTTTCCCATATCAGATAGCAAATGGGTGAGACCTATGCAATATGTCCCCAAGAAGGGTGGGATGATGTTTGTCACCAACGAGAAGAACAAGCTGATTCTAACTGGGACGGTGATGGGGTGGTGAATTTGCATGGACTATAGGAAACTGAATGATGCCACCAGGACAGATCATTACCCCGTGCCTTTCATTGACCAGATGTTGGATCGACTTGCTGAGCAAGAGTATTATTTCTTCCCGGATGGGTACTCAGGGTAAAACCAGATCACCATTGCACCCTAAGACCAGGAAAAGACAACTTTCACATGCCTATACAAGACATATTCCTTCAAGTGTATGCCTTTTGGGTTGTCCAATGCACCAGCCACATTCGAAAGGTGCATGATGGCAATCTTTCATGATATGGTAGAGAACTTTATGGAGGTATTCATAGACGATTTCTCTATCTTCAGGGAATCGTTTGAGAGCTGCTTGTAGAATTTGGACATAGTGCTAGGTAGATGCGAGGAGATTAACCTCATTCTTAACTGGGAGAAATGTCACTTCCTAGTTAAGGAAGGGATAGTCTTAGGCCACAAAGTGTCCAAGAATGGGTTGGAAGTAGACAAAGCCAAGAGAGAGTGATCAACAAGCTACCTCCATCGGTTTTGGTCAAAGGAGTCCAGAGATTTCTAGGACATGTGGGGTTCTACCGTAGATTTATTAAAGACTTCTCAAAGATTGCGAAGCCATTGTGTGCTTTATTGGAAAAAGAGGTACCGTTTCACTTTGATGAAGCTTGTTTGCAAGCATTTGAAACACTAAAGCAGAAGTTGGTGGAGGCGTCGATCTTGGTAGTACCCGATTGGGGTCCCCCGTTCGAGCTCATATATGACGCCAATGATACAGTAGTGGGTGCGGTACTGGGGCAGCACAGGGATAAAGTCTTTCACTCTATATACTATGCCAGTAAAACCTTGGATGCAGCACAGAGCAACTATACAATTACCGAGAAAGAAATATTGGCAGTGGTGTATGAATTTGATAAGTTCAGAGCTTATTTGGTGGGGACCCAAATGGTGGTATTCACAGACCATGCAGCAGTGAAATATCTGTTCAACAAGAAGGATACCAAGCCACGCTTGATTAGATAGGTCTTATTGCTCCAAGAGTTTGACATCAAAATCAGAGATTGAAAGGGGAGTGAAAACCAAGTTATTGATCATCTATCTCATCTAGAGAATGATGCTCACATAGGTGAGAGAAACCACAAATCAGAGAATCGTTTCCACATGAGCAACTGTTAGCCATTCAGGTGGAACAATTACCAAGGTATGTTGCTATTGTTAACTATATGGTAAGTGGTATGTTCCCACCTGAGGCAACCTACCAGCTAAAGAAGAGGTTGGCGTATGATGCTAGAGCTTATATCTGGGATGAGGCATACTTGTTCAAATAGGGAGCGGAGCGTATAGTACGGAGGTGTGTTCCAGAGGTTGACATGAGGCAGATCCTAGAGAGATGTCATGTCTCCCTGTACGGGGAACATCATGGTGGTGACCAGACAGCGCACAAGGTATTACAATCTGGTTTTTCTGGCCCACCTTATTCAAAGAGGATGTTTAATTCTCCAGGGCTAGTGATGCTTACTATAAGACAAGTGCTATATCCCGGAGGCATGAGATGCCCTTAAATAACATTCTGGAGTGGAGATCTTCGACGTTTGGGGCATTGATTTCATGGGGCCATTCCCACCATCATTCGGGTGCCACTATATCCTATAGTTGTAGACTACGTTTCCAAATGGGTAAAAATAGCAGCCCTTCCAATCAATGATGTGAAGGTGGTGAACAAGTTCCTCCACAAGAACATCTTCACACGGTTTGATACTCCGGGGGCCATTATTAGTGGTGGCGGTACCCATTTCTTAAATCAAATTGTGAAGAACTTGCTGGCGAAATATGGGATACGACACAAGGTAGCCACAGCATACCACCCGCAAACCAGCGGGCAGGTGGAAGTGTCCAACCGGGAGGTAAAGCAGATATTTCAAAAGACCATGAATACTACCCGAAAGATTGGGCAAAAAAATTAGATGAAGCATTGTGGGCGTATCAGACTGCCTACAAGACCCCAATCAAAACCTCTTCGTATAAGCTTGTGTATGGCAAGGCCTATCATCTGCCCATAGAGCTTGAGTATCAGGAGTATTAGGTGATTAAGAAGCTGAATCTTGACACTGAGCTCGCTGGAAGGAAGAGACTTGAGCAATTGGAGGAGTTGAATGAAATCTGGCTCCAATCGTACGAAAATTTAATCTTTATAAGGAGCAGACAAAGAAGTGGCACGACCGGCACATAATCAAGTGGAACTTCAAACCGTGCCAATAGGTATTGTTATTTAACTCATGTCTTAAACTGTTTCTAGGAAAATTGAGGTCCAAATGGGGTGGACTATTTGTGGTGGTAGCGACCACACCCTATAGTGCAGTGGCGCTAAAGGACTTGACCACGAATCAAACCTTTTTGGTGAATAGTCAAAGGGTCAAGCACTACTATAGTGTGGACGCAAATCAAACAATTGAGGCCACTGAGTTGGCCAAAGATGAATGAGTAGAGCATGCGTTATGCCACGATATTAAATTAAGCGCGGCACGGGAGGCAAACCATGGTGAGGTAACTTATCTATGTTCATTTTTCTTTTAAAAACAAGAGAAACAGGTGTGTCCCATACTAAAAGAAACAAAGAATTTGCACAAGTACAGGTCCGCGATGCGGAGGCATAGCGGACCCTGCACTAGTTGTGTGCAAAATTTTGAGTCCTCAATTCCCTATGATCCATTTGGAAATTTTTTTGTGTTTTCTAGTTCTAATCAATTGTTTAATACTTTTGAAGCATGTCCAGGTGTTCGGGAAATTTTGCGGGGCCCGGAGCTAAAATTCGGATGTTCATTGTTGCTCAAAACAGTAAGCATTCGCGATGGTGCCACGACACGGACCCATCGCGGATGCCTACTGTTTCTGACCTGGTAGAAATGTCATTAAGTGTTAGTCTGTGTTCACTCCGCATCACAGAGAAAACACATACCCTTACTGCTTCTACGCCTAGGTAAGCGATTTTTCTTAAGTGTGCATTCGCGTCGCCTCCGTCGTGGAGCAAATGCGAAGGCTTACTATTTCTGTATCTTGGAAAATGTTTATCTAAGTGTTGATCCACATTTTCTCCGTGTCATGTAGTGAACACAAACATGTTTTAAAATGACAGAATACAGATGTGACCCCACCCTCTTAATTGTCCTCACCAATTATTTCCCCATTTCTCCCCCATATTGCCATAAACCCGACCCCATTCCCCTTCTTCTCAACTTGTCTTTTCCTCTTCTTCCCTTGTTCCCCTCCCTTTTGAACTCCACCACGTCGCGCCTTACTTGGGTTGCTCATAATTGTGCGATTTCATACTCCTCCTTAGGTATGTACTTTTGGTGTAATTTTAGTGCTTTATTTTACTGCATTTCAAGCGGTCATCGTTGAAATTCTTCATGCTTTATGGGTCCATTCGACGGGGATTCATGATTGATGGGTAATCTTGCTTGTGGGGGTGTGCTTTGAGTAGATGGTTAGTGCTTTCATGGGTATGTTGTGTGTGAATTGTGTGGGTGAAAACCCTAGGTCAAGTTTATGCCCTAAAATGAGGGAAAGTTTTGGGGGTTTATGAGTTCTATCACATGCCTTGTAATTTAATGGTTGTTTCGAGGTTGGCGTGTGCCAAATATTCAAGTGTGGGGTTCAATTCAAACAATATGATGATGGGAGGCTCTTGTGACTGTCTGAAAGGGGTGATGGGGGTTCTTCAACACACTTCTTGATGGGTTTGAAACAAATTTGAGTAGTTATGTGAAAGTTCAAGTGTGGGGTTGAATCTTTTTGTTTGATTGTGAGGTTGAACCCTTATATCGCACTATGGGGTTATGGATTTGTGGGTAAGCAGTTGAGTCACTTGACATTGAGAAGAATGTGAAGTCATGTTTGTGCCTTTCGTAAGGGAAATAGGGGCATGGAATTGTGAGCTGATGTCGTCCATATGTCGTGGGGAAGCCTGAGAACCCTTGCCACATGGGCGTGAGTTTAAGTGTGGGTTGTGAGCATGGAGAGTAAGTACTGGTTTTGCACTAATGTTTTGCAAGTAAGATGTCTTCAAGTGCACGCCGAGGTGGATTGTCAAGCAGGCCAAGAGCCATCAACACAAGGAAACAGCCCCGAGATATCCCGGATGTGCCCAAGGATACTCGGAGGTAAAAAAACCTCAATACAGGGCCAATGCTATCAACAGAAAGGGCAGGAGGTGGTACTAGTCTCATGATGAGACGAAGTACTATCCCGATATCCCTATTGATGTAGATTCCCTTCGGGATGAGTCCCCCCAAATTTTAAACCGCTACAATCAATTGAGTTTGGGGTTCTCGTTCCGACCACCTATGTCTTGCAATCTGAGCTTGGTTAAGGAATTCTACGCCAACATAAGCAAAGAACCACGGTCCCAAGTGGTGGTGGTTCGTGGATTGCAAGTCAACTTCTCACCTCTGGTGATCAACCAAATCCTGGGCACCCCCGAAGAGGCCTCAGCAGGAGAATTCACTGAGTTGTGCCATCGCTCGCCCTACCAAGTCATCAGGCACACCATTTCTACGTGTAGGTCCACGGCGAGATGGGTCCTACATGCTGAACAGGGCTATCACATCTCCTTTCCTTTTACTCACATGTCTAGGGAGGATAGAGTCATGCTGAAAATTGTGATGAACTCTTTCTTTCCAGGGAAACACTTCACCAATGTGACAAGGGATAGAGTGCGTCTCACGTATGCAATCATGAGAGCCATGCAGTTGAACTATGGGTCAATCTTCAGACTATCGATGCGGAAGGCCAAGACCCATAAGGGTCGCAAGTATCCCTTTGGGGGTCTTATTACTGCTTTGTGTCGTGACACAGGTGTCCCCGAGGAGGAGGCAGACTACTGCCCGGTCATTCAGGCCCCCCTATATTGCCACTAACATCAAGGGCCTGTCATACACAAAGGCCCAGTCCTATAGCAGAGAGGGCCTACCAGGATGAGTTGATTATGGGTCGTATGTATGGCCTTAAGATACTGGGACACAGGACTGGCGATCGGCCTTCCACGACAGAGGAATTGCAGGAAGTTGAGGTGGAATACCCGCTAAATGATCATGCTAAAGCCGTGCTACACATTGGACCTGGGTTCACGGAGCCAGTGAATGATGACATTCCTATGGACCCGGGGGAGGAGCACGAAGATGAGGATGATGAAGAGGTTGAGGAAGATGACATAGTTGATGCCCCTCTGGTGTATGTAGGCAGTGAGCCTATCCTACCAGGTCCTGGCGATGCTTGAGCACCATAATTCCCACCTCGCAAGTTATGTATGGTAGCACTGAGGGCAGTGCTACATTTAAGTATAGGGTTAGGATTCCTTTGATTGTGATGATGCTTCTATTAGTCTATTTCTTGCATGTAATAAGATAATATGTTTTATTTCTACTTTTGGTTTAGGTTTGGACATCTTTTAATTTTGTTGGGTCTGTAAATATTGGTTGACTACTACTATGATGCATGGATTCTTGTCTGTTGATAATTTGTGAATGCATTAGATTATTGGTAGTTGTATTCCTGTTGATATTAGCTATGTGTTAGTCATAGTTGAGTGATGGGGGCCCTATGATGGATGGATGGTAACCGTCCTAAGGGCATTCATCAAATCGAGTTCATATAGAGTATGGTAGTATGTAAACGAGCATCGAGCGCGAACCTTGGAACATAGTACGGGTGAGTGTTTGAACCTTGTGAATCACTGGGTATGTATGCTTAATTAGATGAATTCATAGGAATACCACAATAGGAACTCTAGTGCTAACCTTGTGGTGAAAATGTGCCATGTGTAAGTGATCCAATTGTGAGTCTAAGTTGTGATAGGTTCGAGAACTTGCTCGGTATGTAGAGAAGACTTGAGAGGAATCGAATATAGAGGAAATGATCTAAGCATTTCATTGAATGACGAAATCAATCCTAGTTAGCCCGATTGAGCCTTAGCCTATTCTTTGTCTACCCACATTTCAAGTTAATCCTTTTTCTTGATGAATTACCCGAATTTGATCCCAAATCCCTAGTGCTCGAGCATGATGAATAAGAACAGCGGGAATGGGAGTGGACAATCGAGAGGATGTGAAAGAAGAAGGTGTGAAAAAAATGAGTAGTTTAGAAAGAGTCTCCCAAAACAGTAGGTGTCCGTGTTGCTTCTGCATCGCGGAGCAATCACAGATGCACACTGTTTTGGGCCCAAACTTTGCCAGTTAATACAGTGCTGGTTCGCGATGCCTCCGAGTTACGGATCCATCATGTAGGCACACTGGAATTATAAAAAAATATTAATTAAAATTATTTTTTTGATTTGTTTTAATTATTTGCCTTGGCTTAGTCTATATTTGTTAGGGTGTCCACTTGTTGATAGAGGGGTATGTTGGGGTCAGATTAAATATATAGGAGTACTCACAGTTTTATTCAAGAAGGGTAACAAGGGTTTAAGTAAAGGGGGCATGAAAATAGGGGAATGCTACGAGCGCGTGGGAAGTGAACTATGTCAGCCATATCGATAAATTTATCCCACCTACCCGCAGCCTACATTACAGCCTAATAAAGACAATCCTCTAAAAAAAATTCCAACTAGGTCTACGTTTACATTAGGGGCAAGCTTATGGAATCTTAAAGTAATTTGAGACATCTTTTCTAAGAGTGAGAGTTGCATGTGTACCCATTCTTGATTTTCTAACTAGATTTGTAGTGATGTGCATGGGAAGTTTTCCTTGGTGAGGGCACATGATCATTCAAGGTTCGGAACTAGATTAACTCTTAAATATTCTGCATGAGTCCGCATGTATACATGAGTGTAAGGAGCAAATGGTTTACGCCCGAGGCAGCGATAGTTCGATCGCATGATGGTCAGTGTACATATACTGTAGGAAGTCTCATGCATGTGTAGTGGTTTGCCCGAGTATGGACAAAACTCTAAGTGTGGGGTAGTGATCTTAGATGTATTTATACTCCTACTGAGCCAATAGTGCCCATAAATAGAGTGAATTCGGAGGACAAATTAATAGAGTCTAGGTGTTTATGTGTCGTTTTCTTGTATGTTGCTGATGTAGGGCCAAGTGCGCCTGTTAGTTCTGTGTTTGCAGGATTTTGCTTCGATTGTAAAGTTTGGGATTAAAGTCGGACTCGATGGAAGAACACAGTTCGGAATGGGGAACTTGAAGATCAATAGAAGCAACCAAAAGACCAAAAATCCACGTGGTAAACCTGGATACAAGGTTGTGAAAGATGAAAAATGCAAAAAGGCATGAAACCCAAAGGAGGTGCAAGGTCCGCGTTGCGAACCTATTTAAAAGTGTGTAGAATTGTCCAGTCAGCAAATTAAGTCTGAACATAGGAAAACAAGAGGTCTGCATCGCAAACCTCTTATTTTAGTGAAGTGTTCCCCCACCCTAATTCAGAAATTATCGACATGGAAAAGTCGAAAAATAGGAATTTTATTATTTCTCTATCTTAGACATTAGGTTTTGACGTTAGTTTTTATGGAAGAAGCACTGTAGAGGTGACGGAGAACACTTTTCCACTGTACGTTGGTTAGTTTAATTTTTAGATTTTGGTTTTTGATGTTTTCCACTTCATTCATGATGTATTCCATGTCCATGAGTGGCTAAGCCTCCATATTCTGGGGTTGTAGCCATAGACCATGTGTAGTTCTTAACTTTTGAGATCTATGAATGTTTTCTTTTAATTATTCCTATGTTATTTATATCTATACTTCAAAGTCTGGCTAACTAGGGAGTAAATTTGTTGTTCACTCTGGACTCGAGAGATATTGGAGTGGATAGAACACAATAGCATAGGAAGCTTGCTCAATACTAGGAAACTAGGTTGATTCGTGTAAGGGAGACCTGTGACAACTATCCTTACACCTTGCTCGGTTCATATACAGGAAGATAACTTTAATGTATTTTTATTGGTCTGTCTATCCCCACTCAACGATGTAGTTAGGTAGTCAATAATGGTAGGCCGGCAGGGGCGTGCCACCCTATTCAGGTATATTAAATCCCGTGAATCAGTAATCAAGAAACCAGACGTAGAGAGATATTGTTAAGAATAGACAGAGTCGTAACAGTTACAACCTTGGAATTATATCTTTAATTGATATCTTATGTGAAAGTCGTATTAGCTTAGTAGAAGTTATTTCTTTTGCAATTTATTTTCCATAAAACAACAACTCTTTTTCCTAAAAGCATCATAGACGTGATAACCGAGAGAAAGTACGAATTACATTCAAATCCCTTGAGTTTATCAAAACCTAGCTTCTTACTCAGGACCACTGTATTACTTGTGAGACTGCATACACTTGCGTGTGCTAGGGAAGCAACACGACCTGTAAAAAGGATTTCATAGAAGTAACTCTACTTAAGCAGTCTTTAGTAAAACGACCATAACTTTTGACTCTGGACTCCAAACGAGGTGAAATCAATTGCGTTGGAAAGTTAATTCAAAGAACTTTCATTTGGTAGATCATCTAACATCTAATTCTTCATGTGCTAAGAGTTATGATCATTTAAAGTTGACTCTTGTATAATCTAAAACTAGAAAATCAATTTATAGGAAAGTTTTGAACTCAACTAAGTACTAGAGGCCTCTTATGACCTTAATACACTTCCCACATATAAAAGTGAGGCTTGAAACATAGGTATATGTAAGGATAGAGTTACGGGTGTCACAGACACAATATATGAAAGTCCAATTTTAATGAAATTAATTTATATTACATAGGGGAGTAGTAACTAATTTTGGAAAGGCAATTAAATGTAATTGGATTATTAATCTTTTAATTTTAAATAATTAAGTCAAGATTTGGATTGATTTGAGGGAATTGCCTTCATAATTTATCATTTTCTCTAGTTAATGATAAAACACATAAATCCTTTTAAACCAAACTTCAGTTTTAACATGTCCATTTTTATACTTCACATGCATAAATAACAGGTTGGCAACCTAAATGTGGAATTGCTTTTAACAAATTAAGAAAAACTTGCACATGCATCCTACAAAATAATTGTATAACATGAGCTTACAATAAGATAATTGTATCTTGAAGTTGTTTTTGGCATATAGGGTCTCCTACTACCCTTTGAAACGAAATCAATTTTAAATCAAAAATTTAAATTTCAAAATGAAATTTAAAGCAACTGTACCAAATACACATGTGAAGCAGGAGATACATACACGTGACACACGAAATACATATGTATAATGCAGAAGATACACATTTTATGCATGAAATGCATTCATAATGCACGGAATGCATTTGCAACGCATGAGATACACAACATATAGGGTTTGGCATATATATGCCAAAAGCAACCATCAATTCTATTGTGATTGCAAAATCTTAAAGCGACGTCGGTAAAAGGACACTAAATTTTCTTCAACTCTTAAAGCGACTTCTTGATAACCCCAGATCCAGCATCATTCTGAAATATTATGTCTTGGGATACAAATCCATTACCGATTACCCCATTGACAAAATGAAAATGAAAATGTAAGTTTACGAAAAATATAACTTGCAACAATAAAATCATCAATGCAAGAAACTTTTTGGGTGTCTCTACTAATCCGCCAGTTGATAAGGAAGGTCACGACACACATATTTCAAGCACTACTTTGAAGAACTTTTTAATAAGGCAAATATGTTCGATAATGCCAATGGCATATCAACCGGCATGGCCCCTCTTGCCGATATTGCCATGTATAAGCTGTGTGTACTACTTGGTTGTCCAAATGATGTTGTATTAGCTGTGATGGGTGTTACAATAGATGATAGAGTGGACCTGATTTCTGTCTCCCTTGGCATTTCATCTTTGAAGTTTTATGATGATTGCATCATCGTTGGTTCTTTCATCGCAATGCAAAAAGGTGTTATTGTTGTCAACTTTGCTGGTAACAATGGTCTAAGCATTGGTAAGTTACTTGGACTCTCACAGTTGGTGCTAGTACACATGTAGAAAGTTAATAACATCACATGTGTTGGGATTGACGGTTGCTTTTGGCATATAGGTTGTCTTGATACCCTTTGAAACGACATCAATTTTGAATTAGAAATTTGAATTTTAAAATGAAATTTGAAGAAAATACACCAAATACACATGTGAAGCACGAGATACGTATATGTGACACACAAAATGCCCATGTATAACGCAGAGTATACACATTCCATGCACGAATGGACTTATAACGCACGAAATGCACGTACAACATAGAGATATACGACATATAGGGTGTCCTGATAACCTATATATGTCTACAGCAACAATCAATTATACTGTGTTGCAAAATATTAAAGCGACATTGGTAAAAGGACACCAAATTTGTTTCAACTCTTAAAGCGACTGCTTGATACCTCAAAGTCGAACATCATTCTGAAAAATGTTATGTCTTGAGCTACAAAGCCATTATCGATTACCCCTGCAAATTAAATAAAAATAAATAATTATAATTCATCACAATTCATAAAATTCATGCATATATATAGACTGGCTCTCATCCACTATCGTTGTGCCATAGGTTCTATTGTTGCCGGTTAAACTTCTATTGCCCGTTATGATTATACTATTCTTTCCTTCTCCGATCAATATTATATTAGTCTTTTTCTCATCAACTTGAACATACTCATAATACGTCCCTTGTTTGATTTTGATATAGTATAGTTTGATATTCTTATTCGATGTTGCTAATATCACTCTAGTTATTATATAAAATCACCAATCCGGTCTTAAAAAAGAACGATATTAGATGCAGCAATCAACTGACTTTAACTGCATAAAACTATGGCTGATAACCTAGTTGCAGCAGCCAACAAAAAAATACTTATATATACTAGATAATTTAAGGCCCGTAATATGGGCCCAATATAATTATATATTTTTGTATAATTTACAGAAAATCCCACATTGAGGGAAAGAAGTTTCAATTTCTCCCTACATTTTTCATAATTAAAAAAGAAAACCCCATACAATTTTCAAGATGCGGATACACTAAAGAAAGGAGTTTCAAACATGATTCATAACTGAGATTTTATTGTATTCCATTTCAGTTGCATTTAAAACTGAAGGTAGATTTCAATCCCTAAAATTTATCTAATTACATCATAATCAAAATCATGGAATAAAGGCAACAATACGTTTCACAAGAATAAAAAATCTCCAATTATTGAAGATGTGAGTAACTGAAATTCCTACTATAAACCCAAAAACATGATCGAGAATAGACTGAATGTGGCAATGATGTTGATGCATTTAGGGATTTGGGAAAACGACGTTGTTTATACGAGATACAAGAGTGATGGAGTAGTTATTGCACCAACAGTTTCATTTTTGAATCTCAAATCCATCATTTCAGCTGAGTTGGAGATCGATAAGGCGAGATAGAACATAGAAATTCGATATATTGTTGAAGGTTGTTCTGCGCCAATGCTAATTAGAAAGTAAGATTATATTTTGAGATAAAAAGGATCAATCCTCAAATTTTAAAATATCTATTCTGTATTGATGTAGTTGCCAAGACGGATAGAATGATATATAACTTTGATGCTACTTATGGCGAAGTATGTGTGTTGAGGGAAGTGTTCATGATACACATGCTCTTGCCGTGGTTAAATCAAGTAATGATAATTCCTCTTTTATTCCAGAATTGAAAATATCGAGCTATATAGTTGATACACAGAATACAGATGTCAAGAAGAACCAATTATACAAGAACAAGACAATGCTGGTTGCATTGATGGTGAAATATGGAGTAGAAAATAATTTTAACTTCAAAGTGAAGAGATCTAATGCTCAGAGGTATGAAGCTGATTTATATCATGAATTAGATTCATCATGATTTTTGTTAATTATATATCAAGTTTTTAAGATTTTTGTTAGGAATAATGTATGTTTCATTCATATGAATGGGGAATCCAATAAAATAATAAAGTATCATGTGTTGTGATACACTAAAATGTGTATTAATGTGTTCATATTTGTAATGAACCTATTTATTGTGTTGAATAATGTATGATTCATTCGTATGTATGGTGAATCCAGCAAAATAATAAAGTATCATGTTCTGTGATACACTGGAATGTGTATTGATGCATTCATATTTGTGATAAATCTAATTGTTGTGTTGAACTGACAAAATATGCATGACATCTATCTGAATAATGTTATAAATCACCATTAATATGCATTAGATTCGTTATGAGTGCATTATTTATTGTATCATGTTTTATAATTTCTTGAGAATAATATATGATTAATTAACATGCATGATGAATCCAACAAAAATAACATTGTATCATGTGTTCTGCTACACTGAAAATGCTATATAAATGTTGTAGCTATATGTTGATATGTATGTTGGATAACTGTAATTGGATGTTCAAAGTAATGTGTCGAACATGCAGTTCATCAGTGTTGTCTTGTTGCAACTCAAGCAACAATACACATTTTGTGATTTGACCTTGCCAATTTCACTGTTCGATTTCAAGATATGGACCAAATATTATTTCTTTAAATAACTCGGTCCATTCTTCTCCTAGTGATGCTTTCATATGATTTGCAAAATCATGTGTATATATCGCACCAAACCACAAAGAATGAGATAGAATTTGTTTGATCTTGTATTTCAAACCCTACAAAAGAAGAAAGATGTATGAAAAAACATTATACATTAACTAAAGGAGGAGCAATTAAAACAACAATCAATTGACATGATTCATTGTATAGTGTAACACTATGTTTGACTCAATTCCAATAAATTATTGTCACAATGGATCATATATTAACATGAATCATTGTTATGGTGTATCACCTTGTCTGATACATGTACTGTGGCAACAACATATAACATCCATAAAAAGATGTTCCAAAATAGTGAATCTAATAAACATACATGACCAAGTTTTATGTTCCAATGAATCATAAATTACTACACCCAATGAGTCATTATAATTTTTCTAAAAATAAATAATTTAATGAATGACCAATCTAACCAATACATACCCAATGAATCACCACATCATCAAACCTTATTTCTCATAAGGAATGAACCAACTAACATGATTCACTAAAAAAAATGTATCACTTTGTTAGATACATGTAATGAATCAACAAACATATAATAGTCAGAAATCAATCTCAATGAATCATAAAATACTACAAAGGATGAATCATTATATTTTTCAAAAATAAACCAATCTAATGAATTACCATGTCCAACCAATATTCATGAATCAGGAAGTCAGATACTAACTCAGAATAATGAACTAAGTAAAATGATTCATTGTATTCACTCGATGCGGTACTATGAATAAAAAAATACAAAATACATGCTACCCACATGATTCACTGTGTTTTTTCATAATGAATTAATTTGGAATCACTGTCGTCTCCAGCGTTTAAAAAAAATTAACATCAGGCAAAGATGGTCTATTAATTACTCCATCTTTCTTCTTTGACTTTTTAGGATTTGGGATCTGAGGTTTTTGAAGTTGGACCTTTGTGTTTTTCCGACATGATTTCTCCTTTTTTTTTTTCTTTATGGCTATAAAACCATGAGTTTGTTTAGACCTATTTTTCTAAAAATTTTCATTATCAGAGTCATACACACCATCTTGAATAGTTTGTTCTTCATCTAATTGAGTGAGCCCAATGCTAAACAATGGAGGATCCATACTTATGAAGTATATGAAAGTTGAAGGAAAAATTAGCAATGAACTTCATAAGAAAATCATATGAAATTGGAATGGAGAAGATAATTAACTTGCCTTTAGATTTTGAAATTTGAAATTGATAGATAGAGGGAGAATGTGCTGCTTGAATTGGAGAGAAGTTAGAGATTTTTTTGAATCAGCTTGGCTTGATTCTCGCGGAAGAAAAAGAGTTTTGTGGGAAAGGGGATGAGTGTATTAGAGGTGTGGAGGAAAAGTAGCAAAAAAAGAATTTTAGTAATTTGTAAAAAAGATAGGTAATATTTGAAAATATTTAAACATAATATGAGATTTCTATAATTTTTCCTATATTTTTTCAGTAAACAACTTTAATATATTGAGACATGTATATTGATTATTTTGTGGGGTAAAATTAGAGTTTTCTTTTTGGTATGATATTTAGAGTTTAGTATTTTTTTTAATTTAATTTAGAATTTAACAAGATAAGGGTCTTTCGAAAATAGCCTCATTATCTCTATTAGGTAATTAGAAGGTCTGCGTACATTTACCCTCCCTAAACCTCACTTGTGGGATTTCACTGGGTATGGGTATGGGTATGGGTATGTTGTTGTTGTTAATTTAGAATTTAACTACGACATGATATTTAGAGTTTAGATTAAAATTTTGTATTAATTTAATTTAAAATTTAACATTAAAATAATTGGTAGTATTATATAAAGAAATAAAGTTACTTTCCTGGTTGTTATTATTATTGTGGAATTAGAAATCAACTTTTTAAAAAATAATTTCAATATTAATATCAAAATAAATAGAACTATTCCTACTTATCGAAGAAAATAATACAATGATGACAATTTATCAACAAACGTAACCACAAATAAGTTATTCTTGAGTGCTGAAGTTATAGAAATTTGAAAGGCTCTGAATCGAGCTTTACTAATTAGTTGATCAAAGATATATATTATTACATACTAAGCTTATGGTGCAAATATTACAAATAGAAAATAATTGTTGAAAATAGATACCACTTGTAAAGATATTCAAACACATTTTATTTTAAATTAGTTCAAAAGTTTATTTAAAAAATATATCCAAACAAACTTAGCATTTATTATTGTTTGTGAGAAGTACAATTAGAAACTTTTGACTTTAGCATAATTACAAAAATATCCTTATGAGTTTATAATAAAAGTAAGAAGATGTATGGATTCTTCTAGAGTTTTATTTTGATCATTAATTATTCAATTAATATTTTTATACTTAAATAAATTTATATTTACTAAATTGTCATTGGTCATACTTTATCTATTTTGAAGAAGAAAGGATGTTTCTAGATAATTTTGAAATGACCAATTTCAATTATTATTTTTGTCCTCAAATAAAGTTAAACTTATTAAAATATCATTAGTCATACTTTTTCTACTTTGAAGAAGAAAGAATATTTCTAGATAATTTTGAAATGACCAAACTACCCTTGGTCGTCCTCCTCTTCATATTTCTCTCTCTCCCTCTCTCTCCCTCTCTCTCTCTCTCTCTCTCCCTCTCTCTCTCTCTCATATATATATATATATATATATATATATATATATATATATATATATATATATATATAACACTAGACATTAAATTATATTACATAGAGGATTAGTTAAGTAGTAACTATTTTTGAAAATAAAATAAGGCACTTAATTATTAATCTCTTAATTTTGAACAATTGAGCCAAAATTATTTGGGCTAATGTGAGGGAATTGCCTCCATAATATATCATTTCCTCTCTAACTAATGTTTAACACACATAAATCCTTTTAAACCAAACTTCATGTTCAACATGTCCATTTTTTGCTTCACATGCATAAGTAATAGGTACGCAGCCCAAATGTAAAATTACTCTCACGAAATTAAGAAAAATTTGCAAATGCATCCAACAATATAAATGTATAAAATGAGATCCTAATAAATAAATGTATCTTGAATATTTTTGTCAATTATGGGGAAGAATCTAATTTTTATATCTCAGGTTATTTCTAAATCTTTCATCACTAGCTTCAATTAAATTGACAACGAAATATATATACCTATTTGAATGTATGTTTGTTACATGAATTAAGTTTCATATCTTCTATATAAAACAGATCAAGAAAGAAGAAAGCATGCACCAAAACATACATCCATTACTACCTAACATCCTTCCAAAATTATCATGTTAGCTGTTTATCAGCCCTCAAATTGTTCTAATAATGAATACTTGTAAGAATTCATCCACTGATAGCTTTCATTGTGATATTTATTTATACTACTCTTTCCTTGAGCTATCATATTGTTGCTGCAACAAAGGTTTGTAGATTGCAGAAGATGGCATCAATCTTGAGAACTACTACTGTTCCTTCCTACCAGAAGTTGTTCTTCATTTAGAAGATGACCAAGGATCGCGAATTACACACTCTTACTTTCACGTGGCCTTTGGCTTTACAGCTAGAAATAAAAGAAATCAAGAAGAAGGATGGATTTATCTCAACAACGCCACAAAATATGTTAGACTTACACATCATGCATACAGTGACGGAGCCAAAATTTCTATGAAGTGATTCAAAGAATAAAAAAAGTAAATACGTGAAAATTATAAGGTGAAAAATGAAGCGAGATGGGAGAGAATATTAATCTTAACCCGCAAAAAATTTATCTTATCTTTTCTCATACTGTATTCAGGTTCTTCCGACTTTTACCTTACTATATTGAGTTTTTAAAAATATTTTTGTGCTTTTATTTCTTTTATTTTACGATGTTCTATTTTATTTGAAATTTAAAATTCTTAATCAATGTCTATTTAATCATATCTTACTTTGAAAATTACCAAGATTCTTTAAAAAGGTGTAGGAATTGAGTTACTAATATTTACATATTCATAAGATAAATAAATGACATCATCAATTTTTTTCGTTCATTTAGTTAAATTTACTAGATTAGTCATTTGTGTAAAGAAAAAAAGTTAAATAATAAATAAATCAATAAGTTTAGTTTAGTTTTCATCTCTTTAGAATCGAATTGATAAAAATAAGAAAGAAATACTATGAAATTAAGAAAAAATTCAATTAAATAGATTTTGTTAAAAGGATAGATATTCAAGATTTTTCAATTTCATTCGTAATTTACTTTTAATTTTATATAATATTTTTTCTAATTTAATAATTTATCATTTTTAAAAGAGTTTCTTCGTGTTAGTACATGAAAGGAGAGTTATGTAGAAGCAAAACAAACAATA
Organism: Solanum clarkiae; assembly: GCA_011800125.2. Lineage (NCBI taxonomy): Eukaryota > Viridiplantae > Streptophyta > Magnoliopsida > Solanales > Solanaceae > Solanum > Solanum clarkiae. The sequence continues at coordinate 1,056 of JAABOM020005794.1, read as the reverse complement.
TAAATAAGAACAAAAGACGAAAATATATAAAAAAATATGGCTAATAAATTAAAACAAAGACAAATTTAAAAACAAAAATTACAAAAGGAGAAAAATAATGAATAACAATAATAATAAATTTTCTATTGAACCAAGGAACAATGAAGCCTTTTTTGGGTTGATTTTTTGAACCCAAAATCTAGGTCCACCTGCCTTTTCAAGATTAAAAAAAATAAAAAAACTGAATGTTGCGTGCAAAGGGGTTTGAATCAAGCAACAATAGTTAAAAATAAACTCCTTTGCCACTGAGCTACGTCCCTCTATAATTATTAAGGGGGTTAATTTTAACATATATATATATAGTGATAAAATCAAAAATTAACCTTATCTATATAGTATAATTTTACGAGAAATGGGGTCGAAGTGACCCCCCTGAGCTCCACGTAGCTCTACCTCTGCACGCATACTCCCAACTTTTTGGGGTTGCAAAAAAATTCTGATTTTTAAAAAAATTCAACTATGGTTTTTCCATGACAACAACATGTCTCATCCACCGACAAAATGAAAAGGAAAATGTAAGTTTACGAAAAATACAACTTGCAACAATAAACTCATCGGTGCAAGAAACTTTTTGGGTGTCTCTACTAATCCGCCAGTTGATAAGGAAGGTCACGACGCACATATTTCAAGCACTACTTCAGAGAACTTTTTAATAAGGCAAATGTGTTATAATAATGCTAATGGCTTTTGACACCCAATTTTTACCCTCCACGGTGTCGAATTAATTATCGCGGCTTTATTTTATTTTTAACAACTTAAAAAAAATTATTATTTAAATTTTATAACGGGCGCGTGACTACACGCGCCCCTAATCCCCAATATACCCTTTCACCTCCGACCTTCTTCCCATTTTCCCCCAAAATCAGAACCCGAAAAAAACCTAAACCTAACCCGCCGCCCCCTTTACTTCTTCTCCACCTCCCCAAACCCTAACCCATTGAGCCGCCCACAAACCCTTCACCCGCCGCCCCTAACTCTCTCCCATTCCCAAAACTTTCCCCTTCCCCATACTCATTA
>JAABOM020005793.1:0-59570 GCA_011800125.2 Solanum clarkiae | reverse complement strand
CATTTTGCTTTATTCCATCATACACCAAAGCCAAAAAATAGTGAATCTTTGGCTCCATCCGAGATTGATGGAATAAATTTTTTGATACAATAAAATTAAATAAAATATTTTTAATGTTTTTTATTAAATTATTTTATCCATATTGAATTTTAAAGTCGAGTACTATTTGCTGATTAAAATATGGGTGAACTAGTATTTTATCCAATCCATTTATTACCTAACCCAGTTTTATCCATTTAATATATGGGCGGGTTTGAATTATTGCCTATTTTATATTGTCCCATTTTCAATCCGCCCAAATTTGACCTAACCCGCCCATTCGGCACCACTAGTTGAGAGTTTACCCAAAGTAATGAAGAGCAACAATAACTTCAAGTTGAAAATGACAAGCTTGGATTAATGACAAATGAGTACAATGTTGGTTTTCGATCCCCCAAAAGTGGGTCTTCAAATTGAAAGATAAAAATATACTTTAAACCCTAAAAATGATGATAGAATATTTACAAAGATCTGTGAATGTTGACTCTCCCTTAAGAAAATCTAACCTTATCTATTTATAGAAGTTACAAAAATATCCTAAAAATTAAATAGAAAAGACAGTTGGCAGCAGATACGTCGCATAGGTATGACTCGTAGGCCACCCTACGAGTTGTAATCGTTGTCTCGTAGTCAGCATTTGGCATTTTGGTCTTGACTATTATGATCAACTGGTATGAGTCATTGCTAGGGCTGCTACACGTATGCTCCACTCATAGTTGAGGCCTTCAGTTCATGCTCCAAAATTTTGGCTCTCTATTTCTTGCTACGAACCCACCTGTATGAGTCATAGTGAGACCTAGGATTCGTAGAATGCTTCGTAGGGATGACCTTCACTTAGAAAATTCATCATTTTTGCTCACTGCTCCTAGCTATGGGATAACCTTATGCCTAATAGCTTGGGCTACGACTTGTAGGCAGGCTCGTATGTCCTATATTTCAGCAAAATCTGCAACTTTCGCTCAAAATCATAACAACCTACCTTTTCTGAAATAACAACAAAAAAACACATAAAATCCATAAAAAGGCATGTTGAGAACTTGTAAAAAATCCCTCGTTTTAGGCACCAAATGTGTTGTAATTTGACAGCATATCAACACTCTCAACTTAGAACTGTTGTTTGTCCTCAAGATATGACTCAATCTAAGTAGATAATGAGAGACACATAGTAGTTATACTAATGGCATGTACATCATTTACTTTAATTTAGGTACCCAACTCTAATTTTCAAAACCAGATTGTAAAGCTACTCAGCTAACCAAAACACATAGATGTATCCGAAAATCCAACTATGATAAGTGAAGGAGTATCAACCATCTACAATCACTAGGTTAGTCATATGCTAATTATGCAATGCAAATGCCCTCACAGAAAAAAAAGTCCCTCTTCCTCACTCAAAATGCATCTATAATTCAGGGACTGTGCAAGTATTCTTACTCTCACAAATAAAATTCATGAATAATGACTAAGACCATAGGCTCGCCTCTATACTCAACTCCGAACTGATGACAAAGTGGATTCGGATCACTTTAGGACTTAACGGGCTTGTAACATAGGCTGATGGGGCTTTGGTAAGGCATTTTAGGCAAGTAATGACTAAAAACTATCCTTGAGGCATGTTTTTCAGCACCCTTACCTACAAAACTCAACCATTTTCATTAAATCCACCCTTGTTCTCCTTTTCCAAGCTTTTCCCGGGTTCTTTCTTTCTCTTTTCCAGTTGTGCCTTATCTTTGAACTCATTTTTGCTATTCTCTTCAATCTAAGGCAACTTTTATTTTTCTCACCTGGAACATAACTTTTCTTTTCTTTCTTTCTTTCCCACCTAACCATCTCATTTTCATTACTTTACAAAAATAAGGATCACCCTCAACTTAGGCTTTTAGCCAGAGGTGAATTACACTATGTCTATTCCCTAAACCTGGGCCACTACTTGTAGCTATGCTGAACTTAGGGTTTTTGCCTCAATCGAGGTTCACATATTGAAGGATAGAACAGGGCAAATATCAAAGTATTTCACAAAACAAAGTATGTCAGCTAGGAGTCAAGAAAGAACAGGTACATGAAAAGCTCAAACATTTGGAACAAGGGATCTATTATCACATTAGGTAGGTCATTTAGGCAAAAGTGAGCTCATTAAAAAAAATTAACACCTAAGATCCTTCCCATTCAACCACATCTCCAGTCCAATTTCAGAGTAACAAGGCATGTTCTGAGTCAATACACAATGCATGAATGCTACAAAGTAAGCTCACACTCTCGTGGCATCGCATACACAATCAACATAAACTCACAGGTCATGCTTCTAGCATCAGCTAGCCTTTTCTTTATCAGAACAAACATTGCCAGATAATCATATGCATGATTGCAAGAATAACCTACAATCTCAAAAATTTTGAGGGAACCGAATTTTCAAAACAAAAATTTTTAAAGACTATATATTTGCCAAAAGTTAGTAACTACTATGTATCTATAAATTATCTACAATATCTAAATATGCCGGTTCAACAGAAAGTAATTATCCACAAGGAAAAAGAACACAAGCAAGAAAATCTCGGGATCAAAATTTAGGGTACTTATGGACTCTAAGCTACTCATACTTCTCCAACATCCATAACCAGCCACACCCCAACGAAAAAGTTGTGCATTATCCCCAGTAAACCAAATCAAGAAACAATCGAGAATATAGGGGTAAAATAAAACATACCTTGGGTTGCCTCTCAAATAGCGCCTGATTTATTGTCGTGGCTTGGATTAGTCCACTTGGTTACTCAGACTCACAAATTTCTCAAACCTTGCTCCTACACAGATTTGCTTTCTCTTCCACCTTGAACATATGAATTGGACCCCTAATTTCTTTTTCAACTTTCCATCATGCTCAAAGGATGTGGTATAATAATGAGGGGAATGAGTACTAGATATTGCCTGATGTTGGAGTAGAGGCTCCCAATCTAAGCTTCTTGTAGAACACAAGGGGCTTCAGATTTATACTAATCACATAGTGCCCTTGCGAACTCTACGTCATTAATTATGCAGGGTATGGTAAGCATCTTCTCCACTGACTCGATGATAATAGTGTTGATGGATAGTTATTTTAACATGGAGAGAGAGTGCTTGACCTTGCTTTACTCCTTCCTCTTCTTGAGTCTTTGAGGGAAAGGAGGATGAGACCTTGGGATGGACTTGTACTCTTTTTGCTCTTCAATTAATTCATTTACCACATCCTTGCCACACTCATCTCCTTCAACTACATCCTTATCACACCCACTAGTAACCTCCATACATTGCCCTTCATCCTCAGAATTTTGCACTGTATCACTGGGCAATATACCACTATGATGCTGCTCAAGTAGAGTCGATACCTGACCAAATTGTTGCTAAAGCTGTTTAATAGCTACATAATGAGACTTTATTTTTTCATTAATGTTTGCAATTTCTGCTCTCATTCCACGTAGAGTCTCATTCCATGTCTCAACTTTCTTCAACAGGTGATCAAATATCTCCTCAATTTTGGAGTTTCTTGTGTCTGCATCGTGTTGGTGTGGTGGCACATAAGGATCATTTTTGGAACCATCTTCTACTCCACTCGATGTCTGTCCCCCTGTTCTTCTCATTGTAACCACCTGGCTATCTCTGTAAGCACATTCTCTTTCATAGGTCCAATTTTGGTTTCCCTGATCTTGGTGCCAATCGTCTTGATTGGACCATTTGATGTTGGGATGAAAATACCACATCTCATTAGTTGAAAACCAAGTGTCCTCATAATATAACTCCTCGCATAGGCATACGTGAAGACAAATGTTGTGATCAGGGACACTCCACCCATCTTCTTTTTCATTTTTTTTATATGTCCCAAAAAGAAACAAAATAAAACAAAACAAAACAAAAGTAATATATAAGAGAATCTGGAAATTAACACTTGAACTGGCTAATAGTGAAAGCAAGACAAGAACCTAGTTGTATTTCCCGGCAACGGCGCAATAATTTTTTGATGATGTTCACGCTCCAATAATAAAGAGGTCGCTGTCAACAATTAACCTAATCGAAGGTTAGGGTCAAATCCACAGGGAATATGAGGCTTACCTATAGAGATCTACTACCAATCATTTCGAGCATCAGTTACTAAGGTCTTTAAATAGGGAGGGGTCCTGTGTAATTCAAGAAAAAAAATAAAAACTAAAGTAACTATGTAGGAAGACACTCAAATTTAGGGACAACTTGGAAATTGTGTTCTTCATTATTTGTTGACTCGATTACCCTAGACAACATAACTCTAATTGAGAATTCAGATGCAGGATGGTAACTTAGGTTCTTCCAGCCCTCTTATCAAGGTGAAGGTCGAATTTAACCATGGCGTGTAGTCGGCAATCATGGTGTGCCAACTAACCATTACCTACTGTCTTAGTCAACCTCCCCTTGTTCAGGTTTGGTTGATTAGATGAGAACACAATCGAATCCTGTCATTTACTTCCCTTTTCCTATTTGTCACTACCTTGTTCGGGATTGTGATAGTAGGCAGGATTTGGTGTTGTCCACCACCAAACAACAATTAATATGAAGGGCAATATAAAATACATGCAAAACCCTAATCAAAGAAATGCACAAAGTCTAGATTATTTCAAGTCAACTACTCATGGTTCCCACAACCCCAAGTTGTGGGTGCTTAGCTACTCATGGCTCAGGCGATATCAACAATAATGTAAATAAATGACATAGTTGAGAGTTTATCCAAAGCAATAAAGAGCAACAACATCTTCAAGTTGAAAACCATAGGCTTAGATTAATGACAAATGAGTACAATGTGGGTTTTCAATCCCCCAAAAGTGGGTCTTCAAATTGAAAGATAAAAATCTACTCTAAATCATAAAAATACTCCTAAAATATTTACAAGAATATGTGATGTCGACTCTCCCTTAAGAAAACCTAACCTTATCTATTTATACTAGTTAAAAAAAGACCCTAAAAATAAATAGAAATGACAGTTGGCAGCAAATACGTCACATAGGTACGACTTATAGGTTAGCCTACGAGTTGTAATCGGGGTCTCGTAGTTAGCATTTGACACTTTGGACTTAACTGATACGATCTGCTAGTACGAGTCATTACTTGGGCTACGACTCATATGCTCCTCTCGTAGTTCAGGCCTTCAGTTCTTGTTCTAAATTTTTGGCTCTCTATTTCTTGCTACAAACCTACCTGTAGGAGTCGTAGTGAGACTTACGACTCGTAGAATAGCCTCGTAGGGCTGACCTCAACCTAACATATTCTTGATTCTTGCTTAATGTTCCTAGCTACGAGATACCTTACTAAATGTAGCTTGGGCTATGACTCGTAGGTAGGCCCATATGTCCCTATATTTCAGAAAAATCTGCAACTTTCTATCACGACCCAAAATAGAGCCTAGATGTGACACGGCGAATAGGGAGCCCGAAGGGTCCCCAAACAAGCCTCTTAACTAATCATTACACATCATTGGTCACAGAAGTATTTAAATGACATAAAAGAGGAAAAACAAGGGCAATGGGACTAAGGGGAAAGCTTGCACAACATCATAATCAAGGGACAATAATCAAGGCTCATATCATAGATACATAGCATGTCCAACAATAGCTCTACTACATAAATTAGAGCGGGGGCCATGACAAAGCAAACAGGATCACACTCGTAGTCTAAATAGAAAGTAAAGAAGAGTGTTCAATACATAATAAGAAAAAAATATACTAAGGTCCCCGAAGTGGAGGACTCACCAAGTAGCTTGAGTAGTACCGAACTAGCCACGAGGAGGAGAAGGATGATCAACTTAGGATTCGATCCCTACATGGTAATATCATGTAGGCAAAAGTATGTGTTAGTACATTTGAATGTACTAAGTATGTAGGATGCAATGCAATAATAAGTAGGCATCATAATCAAAATGCATAATATCAAGTAATAGAATTAATATACATTATGACAATGTATAATCAATGCTTAAGTAACTCATGCTGATATAGGATATCATATGTGTAGAAGAGACCAAGCGAGCTATTCAAGGTATAAACCCCTTGGTGGTTGTATGGTATAAACCTCTCATATTATTGATGGTAATCACACCTTACCAACACGGTGACGTATACACCTCTCGCATGGTTGATGAGTATAAGTCCCCAACATGGTTACTTAGGCTCTTGTCCCCCCGGATCTAGTATAGTCTAATGCAACACTTTATATAGAGTATATCATATACATAAGCTCATTTCATCATCATATGACTTCATATCATATGTCATGCTTTGGACCTTCAACTACTCAAGAAACTATGTCCGGACATTTTATTAAACCAGGGTGTGAAATGGTAGTGTAAAACCATGTAATTTTGAGATAAAATCATGCAAGAAAATCCACTATAATACTATCAATAAACACCTTGCAATACCCTCAAGATATATACATCAAAAACCCTCATCGATCCATGATTTATAGCTCAAAACATAGCTAATCAGTCACAACTTTACATAGCTTTAACATAGTGTGCAGTGAATCTTATAATAATCAAGACTGATTTGTAAATCAACTTTAAATCATGCAATTTGAGTAAAAGGAGGATCGGGTATCATGGGTGAAAGGAACCCATGAAAGAAACCCATACACCTTAGCTTGAAGATGAACTTGGTGATGATTGGAGATGGAGACTTGAAGCTTGAAGAATAACCTTGAAGAAATCCTTAAGATTGGTCTTGAGTTTTAGGACTTGAATTTAGGGTGAAGTATGAGTCTAAGGGTTTGAGAGGATATTGGGGGAATGTTTTTTGATGATATGTGGGTGAAATAAGGCTAAGTATACATAACAATACATTTGGGAACATTTAGGCCCAAGACCCAAAAGCCTTGGACCGAGATAAAAAAACACTAGTAACAAAATACGCAGGTCTGTGATGCGAACCTGTCGCGGAGGCTAAACGAACACATGTTCGCGACAGTTGCGCGTCGCGGTGCTATTGCGGATCGTCTCTGGAAATCAAATTTTGAAAAATTAAAATTGTGATTCAATTGCTCTTAAATCGGGATTAGACCCTTTCCCTCCTAATTTTTACCTACTGAACAAGAATATGAAGTCGGATTTTTGATATAACGAACGACTTTTGAGATATAAGAAAATTAAAATTCTGGGCATTCCGAGGCACGTTTTGGGCACTTTTTGGGGTCATTACAATATCTCCCCCTTGGGAACATTCATCGCCGAACGTAAAAGAGACGTACAAGACAAGTGTGATCATTAACAAATCAGCCCCAACAAGAATGCAACATTACACTTAAAACAACATTTTCAAAATCTCAACATAAGTACAATCATCATAAACTTGCAAATTTAAACACGAATGCATAAGAATGACGTAGGGACTGAAACATAAGACTTGGAACCACATGAAGAATATAGTTGTTATCCCAGGCTTGATTATAGTGAGTTGGGTACGAATACTGCTCCTACAAGACCGCTTTGGCTTCATTGGAGACACCTTTGACTTGATGATCCTTTCAAGAGGGCCTTAATGAACACCACGTCCTCATTCAACTTCTCCATTCATCCGTCCAACACCTCAACCAAGACATTCTTCCAAGTCGACTTATCCTCCATATCACTCACCATCTCAAAGAGTTCCATAGCACTAGAGCCATCAACACATCTCCTCAACCTAGAAACATGAAGAACTGAACAAACCATAATCATATTCCTAGGCAAATCTCTAAACATATGCAACCTTATCAACCTCCCTCTGTACTCTTATAAGGACTCACAATCCTCAACTCAATTTTCAACCGTAACCACACCTATTCCGCTTGGTACCATAACAACCATGTCCCCTTTGGGAGACAACCTCCACTCTACCATTCTCTCACCTAGAACTTCCAACTCCAATAAGGTGGAATCAAGGCCTTGCCTAATCTAGTACTCTTAATCCAAGAAGATTTGGAAACATCAAGAAGGCTACACCACCATGCTCTACTCCCCTCAACATAACTTCCAAGCTAACTAACCGATGGACCCCACTAGTCTCCTCCTTGCCACCATCAACAACACACTAGGCTACCTAGAGCATCCACCGCAACATCAGCCTTACATAGGAAAAATAATGCACACCCATTTCATGATCCTTAAGAATTTTAACCACCTTCTAGCTTTCCACAATGCACACCTATCATATTTAGCAAATAACCTCTCATTTCCCCAAGGCTTGCAACACTACCCCCAAATGATTCACACAAGAAAATCACTACCTCATTACTAGAGATCACCATAACATATCAAGGTAGGGTTTTAAGATCCTATTAGCGAAATCAAATAGACACAACTGGTGCACAAGCCCACCTACCAACTCCACCAATACGACACTTAGGGAACAAAATCTGAACCTCAAATCAACCTTAGGGAAGTGACTACCCCATTGTAGTTGAGATCGACCATCCTTAACCATCATATTATAACCTTATGGGTTCTACATTCATTGGAAGCATGCAATGCAAGTATCCCAAATTACCACAAGACCTCCAACCCTTCAAGCTAAGTTCAACCAAGATCACAAGACAAGACTCTATGCAACAATCACATGGGCAACCCTTATAGACCCTCCCCTCTCAATCCATCGGTGCTAAGTCGTCATTCCACAAGAATACTTATAACATGCATATACATACTTTGGAAGAGGCAATAGTCATTTTTCCTTTCAAATCATTTCAATGCACAATTGGGCTTAAAAGCCAAACACCATTCATAATAATTCATACTTAGTCTCAAATGCTAAAATCATAATTTCGTAGTCATAATATTCATGCATAAGAATAGCCGATTCATACACAAAATAGTGCAAACACCTCAATGCTCAATGAGCCAAAAACTAAAGACATGTGTGATCACAATATTGTTATAAGCAACATTTTGTCAAATTCATACCATAAAACAAAATTGGGCTTAACCCATAACATAATTACTCAATACAATCCATGTACGTGAATGCATGTACTATGATCAATGAGGGAATGACATGGGTAATTAAGACTCAATCTAAAATCAATATTCATAATATGAACTTGAAGTGAAAATATACTTAATTCCTCATTTAAATCCATAGTGTAATCTCTCATGCATAAATAATTCAAAAAGGGGACATGCATACTTATAATTTGATAAACCAAAAGTAAATCCTCATATAATAGTTTAAATCACATTAAAATCATCAAATAAACACTACCCATGCATCAATATAATTTTTAGGAATCATAATATTCAAAACTCCAAATCAAAGTAAGCAAAATCCATGTAGGTTTTCTTGAAAATAGTTTTGGGTCTCCTCGATTAAAAGGGATCAAAGATCAACATGTAGGTTTTCTTAAAAATAGTTTTGGGTCTCCTCAATTAAAAGGGGTCAAAGATCAACCCTCATACACATGAATCCTAAAAATAGTTTTGGGTCTCCTCGATTAAAAGGGATCAAAAATCAACCCTCACACATATGAGAATCCTACTAGCACCAAGGAATAACACAAGAAATATCAACTTCCGGACCTATTAAATCACCCCACTCAAAATGTTAATCACAACATTGGCTTTACTTAGGGTCAACTAAGTTATAGGGGAAAGAATAGAAGAGAACTTATTCACAAACTCTGGTAATAGCCTGCTAAACCCAAGAAGCTCAAAGGAAGTCGAGGTCTAGGCATTCTCTAATCACCTTCCTCTTACTAGGGTTTACCTTAATACCATCACCCAATATCACACGACCTAGGAAGGCAACCTCTTACAACCAAAATCTCCATTCCTCCTATTTAACATCGAACCTTCTTCCTTAAACATTGTTGTACTACCCTCAAAAGACTCACATACGCTACCCCATTAGGGAACACAAACAATCATATCATCACCAAGACGACCCTAAGCCTATTAGAGTAGGGGCTAAAAGATCCTATTCATGAGACTTGCAGGCATAACTGGTGCACTAGTCAAACCAAAAGACACAAACCCCAATTTTAAAATATCGAAAAGGGACATTCAAGGCCTCATCTACCACCACCAACAATGCAATAACAAAACAACTTAGGCTTTACACCCCATACTTGCAAGTTGACAAATGCAACCCCTTCGAGACCCAATTGTACCCTAAGACAAGAAATTGACCTACCTCTTTTGCTACCACTTGACAACCTCCCACCTCAAGATGAGTTCATTAGGGATTCGGGACCTAGCTTATGGGTCCTACGATATGAAGACACTACATGCATGCACCCATTCCATCCCTATAATGACATTCAAATCCACCGTGCCATTCCAACAAACCATAAAGCAAGACCTAATCCAACACAAACCCAGATCAGCACCTATGAACCTCCTAGCAATAATATACCCAACAATAGGATAGACACCAAAGATCTACACAACACCTTAGGCACACGAGAAGCTCCACTACGACCAAAAGAATAAGAAGAAATAGTGGCACACTGGGCCTAACAATACATGCACAATAAAGCCAAGAAAACTTCAACTTACTAGTAATAGCATCGCGCATATCATCCCCACTTAGAGTCACTTGACCAACACGACCACCTTGATCTAAAGGTCGACCATATAGGCAAACCGAAATTCTCTCGCCTATCTCACCACATCCAAAGAATACACCTTTGTTCCTCCAACATGCGCCACTATGAGTCCTCCCATATTTTGGGCATCTAAGATGAGTCATCCCTTAATTACCCTCCTTAATCTTATTGCATTCCTGAGGACAATCACTCCTCTTACATGCCACTTTTCCATAATCAAAACAAGAATTGGTGCCCTTGAAACATGAGCCTCTATGAGTCTTACCATATGTCGGACACATCGCATCACCCCTATCCTTGAGACTTTGGAACTTTCCTTAAAGACGGGCCCTCTTGGCCTCACTATCTCTCTGCTTATCATTTGAAGTACCAGACGCACCCACTTGTTGTTCGAGGTAAGTTGCCAATTTGCAGTCGCTTTGGCCACTTTCCATAGAAAATCACAAATCTCCACATTCGTCTTTATCACTGTCCTGAGTAGCTTGAGATATATCTTGGAAAGTAATAGTTAAGAGTTATAATAAACCCTAGGGGATCTAACTCTATCGCATGACATGGATCATGAAAAAGTGGAACATATCTTAGAACACCTTATAGCCTTCTACTCATAGTTGTGGTGCATAACACAACCATGACTAAGACACTAATTGACGCGGTGTGTTTTACTCCAAGGATCTATTAACCTAGTACTCTGACACCAAGTTTGTCACGACCCAAAATAGGGCCTAGACATGACATGATGACTGGGGAGCACGAAGGGTCCCCAAACAAGCCTCTTAACTTATCATTATGCATCATTGGTAACGGAAGCATTTAAATGACATAAAAGAGGAGAAATAAGTGCAATGAGACTAAGGAGAAAGCTTGCACAACATTATAATCAAGGGACAAGAATCAAGGCTCATACCATAGATAGATAGCATGTCTAACAACACCTCTACTACATAGATAAAAGCGGGGGCCAATTAGAGTGTTCAATACATAATAAGAGAAATATATACGTAGGTCCCCGAAGTAGAGGACTCACCTACTAACTTGAGTAGTACCGAATTAGCCACTAGGAAGAGAAGGATGATCAACTTGAGCTTCAATCCATACATGGTGATATCATGTAGGCAAGAGTATGCGTTAGTAAGTTTGAATGTACAAAGTATGTGAATGCAACAATAAGTAGGCATCATAATCAAAATGCACAATATTAAGCAATAGACATAATATACAATATGACATGTATGATCAATGCTTAAGTAACTCATGCTCAAGGAATAAACCCCTTGGTGGTTCTGTTGTATAAACCCCTCACATTATTGATGGTAATCACATCTTACCAGCACGGTGATGAAGTATAAACCCCTCGCATGATTGATGAGTATAAACCCCCAACATGGTTGCCCAATCTCTTGTCCCCTCGGATCAGGCATGGACTAATGCAACACTTTATATAGAGTGTATCATATACATAAGCTCATTTCATCATCATATAGTCAGTCATATCTATCTCATGCTTTGGACCTTCAACTACTCAAGAAACCACATCTAGACATTTTATCAAACACATAGAGGGTGTGAAAGGGTAGTGAAAAACCACGCAAGTTAGAGATGAAATTATTCAAGAAAATCCATTGTAAAACTATGAATCAACACCTTTCAACACCCTTAAGATATATACATCAAAACCCCTCATCATGTCTTACAATTGATCCAAGATTTATAGCTCAAAACATAGCAAAATGGTCACCACTTTACATAGCTTTAACACAGCGTGCAGTGAATCTCATAATAATCAAGACCCATTATAAATCAACTTTAAATCATGCAATTTGTGTAAAAGGAGGCTTGGGTATCATGGGTGAAAGGATCCCATGAAAGAAACCCATATACCTCTTAGCTTGGCAATGAACTTGGTGAAGATGGGAGATGGAGACTGAGGCTTGAAGAAGAACCTTGAGGAATACTTAAGATTGGTCTTGAGTTTTGGGACTTGATTTTAGGGTGAAGTATGAGTCTAATGGTTTAAGAAGATATTGGGGAATGTTTTTGGATAATATGAGGGTGAAATAAGGCTAAGTATGGGTAAAAACATGTTTGGGAACACTTGGGTCCAAGACCCAAAATCCATGGACCGAGATAAAAAATCACTGGTAACAAAATATATAGGTCCGCAAAGCAGACCTATCATGGAGGCAAAACTAATACATGTCCGCTATATCTACACGTCTCAGTGCTATCGCAGATTGTCTCTGGAAATCAAAATTTTGGTAAATTGAAATTGTGATTCGATTGCTCTAAAATCGGGATTAGACTCTTCTCCCTCTAATTTTAACCCCTTGAACAAGAATATGAATTCACATTTTTGATATAATGGACAGTTTTTGAGATATAAGAAAATTAAAATTCTGAGCATTTCGAGGCACGTTTTTGGGCACTTTTTGGAGTCGTTACACTTTCTCTCGAAATCATGTCAACCTACCTTTTCTGCAATAATAACACAAAAACACATAAAAACTATAAAAAGTCGCATTGAGAACTTTCAAAATCCCTCGTTTTAGGCACCAAATGTGTTGTAATTTGACAGCACATCAAGCACCTCCTTGATCAATATAACCACCTTAGGCCTCTTGAATCACATGAACACCTTGACCTTAAGGAAGACCCTCCTTTCCCTTGTTCCGGACATAAGGGATATCAATAAGCTTGTGGCCTACTCTCCCATAAACATAACTTGCACTTGAATTCTTTAAGCATTTGCAATGATGATGCTTTTCACATTTTGGGCATTTTGGAAAACTCATCCCACCATCACCACCTTGGAACCTTTGTTTATCCATAACTTCCATAGAAAGCCTCCTATTTGGAGCACTAGAAAATTGTTGGCCTTGAAAGTTGATACCTTGTTGGAACCGGTCATCCCCAAACCGAGCCCTCTTGAACTCTCCACTCCTCTTCTTCCTAAGCTTCTCACCCTCAAGTTGTTCAGCGTAAGTCATGAGCTGGGACAAATCTATTTCATTAATTAACATATTGGACCAGTATTCTTTACTCACCAAATCAGAGACACCCATCACGAACTTGTCTATTCTAGCTCTTGGGTCGACAACCAAGTGAGGATCATACTTAGAGTGTTGGTTGAACTTGGGGGAATACTCCCTCACATTCATTAACCCCTGCTTCAAATTCATAAACTCCACCATTATGGCCTCCCTAAGCTCAAGGGGGAAGAACCGATTAAGAAAAGCCGCCTTAAATGCCTCTCATAACACCACATTGTTGTTTACCTTCCCTTCCTTCCATTGAGTAAACAATATTTGTGCTACCCCCTTGAGTTGGTAAGCCGCCAACTCCGCCTTATCTTCCCATCTAACACTCATGATGGCCAATACCTTATAAATGTCATCAATAAACTCTTGTGGTCCTCATCCACCTTTGACACATTGAACTTCGCTGGGGTCATCCTCATGAAGTCTCTTACCTTATATCCTAAGGTAGGAGCATGAGGGCCCCCTGATAAACTTGATGGGCCATAGCTTGCACTAGCAAGGTGAGGGCATCCCGGAGTTCACTGTAGGTCGGTTGTTCCTCGGTAGCATGGGCTCTTCTTCCTTTTGTTTTAGGCATGATAAACTAGCATGGAAAAAATCAATTGTTGGGGTGAGGCGAAACTTAACTTCAACTCTGTAGCATGACTTAGAACATGAAGAAGGGAAACATCTCCTAAAATGTCTCACTGCCTCCTACTCATAGTTATGGTGCATAACACAACCATGAATAAGACTCTAATCGACGTGGTGTGTTGGACTCCAAGGATCCAACAACCTAGTGCTGTGATACAAAGTTTGTCATGATCGAAGCCTAGGGCCTAGACGTGAAATGGCACATGGAGAAACCAAAGAGACCCCAAGAAAGCCTCTTAATATATCATTACACATCCTTGATCGCGGAAGTAATAAAATATCAATAAAAGATTGTAAACAGGGATAATCGAGGCTAAGGAACATCTTTCATAGCATAAAACATCACAGGGTCTAGAGAGTCAAAGCTCATAGTATCAATACATATCTTGTCCTACAACACCTCTAAACGTAGAACTTAGTGGGGGACAAGACAAGCAACCGACTCATAATAAAGGAAGAGAGTCATAATATATGACATAAGAGCATAAACATTGTCCCCAGAATGGAGGACTCACCAACTAGCTTAAGAGAAAGATTGCACTAGCCACGTGGAGGAGGATGATTAAGTGCAGCTTCGGTTCCTATATGGTGATATCATGTAGGAATAGAGTATACCTTAGTATGTTTAAATGTACTAAGTATGTAGGATGCAATGCAACAAGGGATAGGCAACATGATAGAAATGCATAATCATAGCAAGAGATAGAATATTAGCAACATGGAATGCATGAATAATGCTTGGAGTAAAACATGTTTAGAAAATAATCATACTTACATAGCAATTTAACCCAAAAAGGTGACATTCTTAGATCATCCAAATACCTTGTACTAGAGGGTGAGGGATATAGCATGAGTTATAACCCTTTCTAGTAGGTAATGGGTAGTACATGAGACAATGAATAACATATGAGGGTAGAGGGTAGCATAGGTCATAACCCCTATATGTGTGCATGAGATAGTATATAACCTTACAATGCATATGAGGGTGAGGTGTACCACATAATTCATAACCCCTTCATATGAGCACATTGCATAACCTCAAATCATACACGAGGGTAAGGAGTACAACATAGTTCATAACCCCTTTATGTAGATATGAGCAACTGAGTAGCATTGATTTGTACATGAGGGTAAGGTGTACAACAGAGTTCATAACACCTACATGTAAAAATTGGCCTTGTACTAGAGGATAAAGTATATAACATAGTTCATAACCCCTTCTAGTAGGCTTCACAATTCACAAGAGCATAAACCTTAGCATAAGGACTCCATAACTCATCAACATGAGAGACCAACACTTTACTTGCAATACCATATATGCTTTACATGATTTAAACACACATATATGCATTCCTTTCATCACCATAAGTCATTTGACTCATAAACCATGCAATAGAAAATCAATAACTCAAGAACCCTAATCTGGATATTTTATCAAAAACTTAGCGGGTGTGTAGTGCTAGTATAAAAACATACAATTCAAGAGTTAAATCACGCTAGAAAATTCAATATAAAACTATCAATAGATACTTGGTAATAGCCTCAAGCAATATACATCAAAGCAATTCATCAAATCTCACAATAGATCTTAGATTCACAGCTCAAAACATGCTAAAACAATCATAATTTCATGAAACCCCAACATAGTGTGCAGTGAAATTCATAATAGATAAGACCCATGAGTAAATACACTTTAAATCATGCAATTTTAAGTAAAAGAAAGCTTGGATATCATTGCTGAAAGGAACCCATGAAAGAAACACACATAACTTGAATTAGGAGAATTCTTGAAGAAGATTGGAGATGAAGACTTGAAGCTTGAATGAGAACCTTAAGATCTGTCGCGGACAACTACTGTTTTTGCAAAGTTTCATTAAAAATTATTTTTCTTGGCAGGGACAAAGTATACATTGTAGGTACTCATTTTTCCACTCAATTTGGCCCTCTAAACAAGAATATGAAGTCAAATTTGTGAAATTCTGCACAAATTGGGAGATATTGAAAAAATACATCATAGTGTCTTTCCGAGTTATGTGGAGAGGTGTTTAAATATCCCCTATTTGAGATATAAAGGAATTACAATTATGGGGGCATTCCTAGGCAAGTGTGGGGCGTTTCATTAGCTTTACCGGGATGATAATGCACACTCATATCATAATCCTTAAGGAGCTCTAACCACCTTCTGTGTCTCAAGTTAAGATCCTTTTGAGTGAACACATATTGGAGATCTTATGATAGGTGTACACATCAACATGCATCTCATACAAATAATGATGCCAAATTTTCAAAGAAAATACCACGGTGGTCAATTCAAGATCATGGGTAGGATAAGTCTTTTCATGCACCTAAAATTGTCTAGAAGCATACGCTATCACCTTACTATTTTGCATCAGAGCACATCCCAAACCAATTCTTGAGGCATCACAATACACAACAAACCCTTCCAGCCCTTCCGGTAGAGACAAGATAGGAGCGGACAAAAGCTTATCTTTCAAAGTTTGGAAAATCTTTTTGCACTCACCAGTCCACACAAATTTAGATTTCTTTTGGGTCAACTTAGTCATACGTGAAGCAATATGAGAGAACCCATTCACAAACCTCCAGTAATAACCCTCTAAGCATTAGAAACTTCTAATATCCGATGAGGTCAAAGGTCTAGGCTAATTTTTAATCACCTCCATTTTCTTAGGATCCACCTTAATACCATCATCCGACACCACATTGCCCTAGGAAGGAAATCGCTTGCAACCAAAACTCACATTTCTCATACTTAGCATACAACTTCTCTTCCCTCAATTTTTTTAGCACCATCCTCAAGTGACTCACATGCTCCTCCTCACTATGGAAATAGATCAAAATAACATCAATCAAGACTACCGCAAACAAATCAAGATAGGGTTTAAAGACCTTATTCATAAGATCCATGAAGATAGCTAGTGCATTGGTCAACCCAAATGCCCATACCTAGTTTGGAAGGCCATCTTGGGGATGTCACACTCCTTCACATTCACTTGGTGATACCCGGACCGAAGATCAATTTTAGAGAAGTGAATAGCAGCTTGAAATTGGTCAAAGAGAGCGTAAATCCTTGGTAAAGGGTACTTATTCTTTATGGTGACCCTATTAAGTTGTAGGTAATCAATACATATTCTAAGGGAATCATATTTCTTCTTCACAAATAACATTGGTGCACCCTAACGTGATTGGCTAGGAATAATAAAATCCTTCTCCAACAAATCCCTCAATTGCTCCATCAACTCATTTAACTCTGTTGGGGCCATACAGTAAGGGGGAACAAACACGGGTTGAGTATCCAGAAGGAGGTCTATACTAAAATCTATTTTCCTTTCCTGAGGAGAACCGGGAAGCTCATTTTGAAAGACATTGGAAAACTCATTAACCACCAGAACCGACTCTATAGGAGGGACTTTTAGACTTAACATCCCTAACCCTCACAAGATGAAAGAGACACCCCTTAGAAATTAACCTTTGAGGTTTAATGCAAGAAATGAATCGACCCTTGACCACCTCATCATGACTCTCCCACCCGAGGACGGGTTCATAGGGAATTGAAATTTGACCCTATGGGTTCTACAATCAATAGAAGCATAATCTGTATGCAACCAACCCATCCTAAGAGTGACATCAAAATCCACCATATCCAACTCAACAATATCACAAGGAAATGTTTTATGCAAAATGCAAATGGGACAATTTCTATAGACTCTCCTAACAATAATAGATGCACCAATAGGAGTAGACACCTCATTTGACTCACACAACAATTCGAGTTTAGCATGAAACTTTTAGCAACAAAAGAGGTAACAAAATAAAGAGTGGCATCTGGATCTATTAATGCATACACATCAAAATCAATGACTTTTAATATACTAGTGATGACATCGTGTACCTCATCAACCTCTTGTCTCCCTTGAAGAGTATAGAAACAATTATGCCTTGAGGAACCACCTTGTTGGCCACCTCTTCCCCTAGAAACCGCATTTGCACCTTGTAGACAAGCATCTCTACCCTTGTTTGGATTACAAGGGCAATCTATCACCTTTTGCTCCACTTAACCACAATAATAACAAGCATTAGTATCCCTCAAATATGAACTACTATGACCCTTGCCACATTTTGGACACATAGCATTAGGCACCACACCATCATCACCTTGGGCCCTTGGGTTGCCAAAGGAAAGCCTTTTATTAGGAGAATGAGAAGGCCCTTGGCCTTGATGAAACCGGCCACCCTTGAGACTTTGGAACTTACCATCAAAACGGGCATTCTTGGCCTCACCACTCCTCCTTTCTCTAAGCTTCTCCCTCTCCATTTGTTTGCATATGTCATTAGGCAGGACAAATCCATGTCACTTATCAACATTGTGGCACGACACTTCTCATTAACAAAATTGGATACCCCCATCACAAATTTGTTCATTCTAGACCTCGGGTCGGCAACCAATTGTGGAGCATATTGGAGAGTTGGTTGAACTTTAGTGCATACACCCTCACAGTCATAAATCCTTGCTTTAAATTCATAAACTCCACCATTTTTGCCTCCTTAAGTTCAAGAGGGAAGAATCGGTCCAGAAATGCCACCTTAAACTCTTCCCAAAGGATGACATTGTTGTTCCCCTTCTCCACTTTCCGTTGGACATACCATATTTGAGCCACCTACTTGAGTTGGTATGCTTCCAACTTCGCCTTCTCCTACAATCTAAACCCCATAATAGATAACACTTTGTACACCTCATCAACATGTTTTTGATAGTCCTCATCCACTTTAGAACCACAGAACTCCAGGCGGCATGACACTTCTCATTAACCAAATTGGATACCCCCATCACAAATTTATTCATTCTAGACCTCGTGTTAGCAATTAATTGTGGAGCATATTTTGAGTGTTGGTTGAACTTCAGTGCATACTCCCTCATAGTCATAAATCCTTGCTTTAAATTCGTGAACTGCATCATTTTTGCCTCTTTAAGCTCAAGAAGGAAGAATAGGTAGAGAAATGCCACCTTAAACTCTTCCTAAAGGATGACATTGTTGTTCCCCTTCTCCGCTTTCCATTGGACATACCATATTTGAGCCACCCCCTTGAGTTGGTATGTTGCCAACTTTGGCTTATCCTACGATCTAAACCCCATAATAGAGAACACTTTGTACACCTTATCAATATATTTTTGATAGTCCTTATCCATTCTAGAACCATAGAGCTCCAGTGGGTTCATTTTAGTAAAGTCTCTCACCCTTGAAGCCAGTGTAGAAGCATGAGGGACTTGGGCCCCTTTGTTGATTTGATTAGTCATGGCATAGGCTAGCATGGTGATAACATCCTAAAATTCCTCATTAGTCACTCCACCATCATGAGGATCTTGAGGAGCGGGAGTAGCCAGTTGTTCCTCGGGTGCGTGGCCTCTTATTCCTCTTATATTAGGCATGATCTAAAGGGGAAAAGAACATTAATTAGAGGGGAAACCTTACCTAACTATTATAGCATGACATAGATCATGAAGGAGAGAAACATTTCCAAAAAAAACCTCAAAGCCTCTTGCTCATAGTTGTGGTTCATTTCACAACTATGAACAAGACACTAATTGACGCATTGTGTTGTATTTTCGAGGACCATTAACAACCTAGTGCTCTGATACCATCTTTTTCATGAACCAAGCCTAGAATCTAGACTTCACACGATGAGTGGGGAATCTAAAGGGACCCCAAACAAGCCTCTTAGCACATCATTACACATTCTTGGTTGCGGAAGCATTTCAACAACAAAAAAGAGAATAAGTTAAGAATAAGGGACTAAGGGGAAAAGCCTTTCATAGTAAAATCCAAGAGTCAAGAGAAAACATAGTTCAAAGCATAATTATATTACTTGTCCAGTGACACCTCTAAACTTAGAATTGAGCGGGGGACAAGATAACTTTCCGAGCTCACCTTCATAGTCAAAAGCATATAAATAAAGAAAGGGAGTCTTTGAATAACATGAAATCAAAAGATATCGTACTCCAAGTTGAGGACTCACCAAACTTGCTTTGAAGATAGTACTAGCCACGTGGAGGAGGAAGATGATCAAGTAGAGATCTGGGTCCTACATGGTAACGTAATGTAGGCATAGAGTATGCATTAGTACATTTGAATGTACTAAGTATGTAGGATATAATACAACAAGAGATAAGCAACATAATCGAAATGCATAATTAGGCAATAAATGAGCATATAGCAATATGACATGCTTGAATGATGCTTGAAGTAAAACATGCTTATATAGAAGATGTTACATGCGTAGGAAGAGACCACCATTATAGAATCCAAGGTCTACCATACCCTTGGCGATATATGTGAGGTACATACCCCCAACATGGTAGCACGGGCCTACCACCCTCTGATCAAGGCAATTGAGGTACATACCCCCCAACATGGTAGAAATAGCCTACTACCTCCTGAGAGAGGCAATTGAGGTACAAACCCCCAACATGGTAGCACAGGCCTACTATCATGAACCAAGTCTAGGACCTAGACGTGACATGGTGAATGGTAAATCCGAAGGAACCCCAAATAAGCCTCTTACATAACATATCCTTGGTCGCGGAATCAATTAAATAACAACAAGAGATTCAAAATAAGGGCAAAGGGGATAATGGGAAATCCTTTCATAACATAAACATCAAGAATAAGAGAACCAAGGATCATAGTATAATTAAATAACTTGTCCAATAACACCTCTAAACATAGAACTTAGCGGGGAATAAGACAAGCAACCGGGCTCAACCTCATCGTCAAAAGCAAACTATAAGGAAAAAAAGAGTCTTACTATATAGCATAAGATCAAAACATTGCCTTGGAATGGAGGACTCACCAACTAGCATTAAAAGTAATCATACTAGCCACGTGGAGGAGGATGCTCAAGTGGGGCTCCGATTCCTACATGGTAACATCATGTAGGCATAGAGTATGCGTTAGTATATTTTAATGTACTAAGTATATAGGATGCAATGCAACAAGAGATAGGCAACATAGGCAAAATGCATAATCATAAGCAAGAGATAACATAATAACAATATGATATGAGTAAATGATACTTGAAGTAAAACATGCTTATGTAGAACATATTACATGTGAAGAAAGTGTCCATCATTAGATAACCAAGGCATACTACCTTCTTGGTGAGGCAATTGAGGTATATACCCCTTAATATTGTATCATGGGCCCACCACCCCACGAGCTAGGTAATTTAGGTATATACCCCTCAACATGGTAGCGCATGCCTACCATCCCCCGAGCTAGGCAATTGCTCAACTTTCATCCCAATAGATACATTTTCATGAAAGCAACACATATATACCTTCCTTTCATCATCATAGAGTCATTCATAACATAGGTCATGCATTGGATCATTCATAGCTTAAGAATCCAAAACCAAACATTTTATCAAACACTTGGCAGGTGTGTAATGCTAGTGTAAGATCATGCGAAACAAGAGTGAAATCATTCAAGAAAATTCAATGTAGAATCACCCACCAATACACAGTAATACCCTCAAGTAAGATACATTGAAACCTCTCATCAAATCACATAATGGACCTTAGATTCATAGCTCAAAACATGCTTAGATAGTCACAAGTTTATGAAACCCCAACATAGTTTTTATAGTCAAATTCATAATATGTAATACCCAAAAGTAAATCAGCTTAGAATAATGTAATTTAAGTAAAAGAGAGTTAGGCACCAAGGGTGAAAAGACCAATTAGTTGAAACCCATATACCTTAGATCTTGAATTTCTTGGAATTGAGTTGGGAAAGAATGGAAGCTTGGAAATGGGTCCTGGAATTCAAAACTTGTTCTTGAGTTTCCTTGAATCTGTATTGGAGTCTTGGTGGAGGCTCTTGAGAGAATTTGAGGGTTTATTTGAGAGGAGAGTAATGAGTTTGATCTTTTGGAATAGAGTTTAGGTCTTTTGAGGGAAGTCTAAAAAGGTCATTAGAGTAACTAAAATTTATGAAAATGCCATTAGTGAACGGATGGAAAAATTGACAAAGGGTTGCCTCACTGGAAGCTTGACTAGTTGTGTGGCACTCCACGGGTCACGTGGGGTGCCCGTGAGACAATACTTAGCCTCAAAATTGCAACTAGAACACTTGAGAAAAAGTTTAGCATCGATACCACTTTGATGGGCCACTTTCACAGGTCGTGTGATGTTACATGGTCCGTGTAGTGATCCGTCCAACTACACTTAAAAAAAATGTTCAGGCAACCCACGCCCCAAGTTGACGGCTCGTCTGACCTACCACGGCCCGTCAAAGGTGCCTGTGGCATCACACTTAGCCAAAACTCCTCTCTTGCTCGCTCTTCTTCACCTTTCCCCACTCCACAACCAGCCACACGGCCCTTTCCACTTGCCATTAACATGCCTTAGGCAAAAAATGGCCTTTTTCAGTTCAAGGCTGTCCAAACGTCCCGTCAAACACCTCACTACCCGTCAAGGAGCCTGTGTGACATCACTGCATGGGAGGGTCTCATGAAAACGGTCATAACTCCTTCATCCGAACTCGAAATGAGGTGAAACCAAGTGCATTGGAAAGCTAACTCAAAGGGATTTCATTTGAAATGTTGTACGACATCCAATTCCTAGTATTCTAACAGGTATGGTCATTTAAAGTTGACCCTTGCATGAACGAACACCTAAAATTCAACTAGTAGAGAGGTTTTGAACTCGTCTAAGTATAGAAGTCTCCCATGACCCTAATACACTCCCCAACTACACAAATGAAGCTTGAAACATAGATACATAAGAGAATGGAGTTATGGGGTATCACAATCTCTCCCTTGGGAATATTCGCCCCTGAATGTCAAAGAAATGTACACAAGGAAGGTAATCATGAAGATTTTTGCCCAACATAGATGCAATATATGCACTTAAACATTATTTTCAAAAACAAGTCTCAACATGAACATCCAAAATCACCATAAAACATATCCATATAAACATGAATGTATGTAATGATATAAGGGCCAAAACTTAAGAATTGAAATCACATAGGGGAACTTAAATTAGTACCTTAGTCTTGAGTAGAGTAGAAGAGATATGGATATTGCTTTCGCAAGTCCGCCTCGGCTTCCCATGTGGCACTTTCCACTTGTTGGTTCATCCAAAGGCCCTTCACAGAAGCTAATTCCTTGTTTCTCACCTCTTCTCTTTCCTATCAAAGATTTCTACCGGAACCTCCCCATAAGTCAAATTGTCTTCATTAGCCCCTACAACATTAAGAGGCACGATAGCACTTGGGTCACCCATACGCTTCCTCAACATAGATACATGAAAGACTGGATATACCAAGTCCATTTCACTAAGAAACTCCAACTCATAAGAAACTTTGCCAATTAACACCCTAAAAGGACCCACAAATGTAGGGCTCAACTTACCCTTTTTGCCAAACCGGACTATATCCTTCATGGGTGAGACCTTCAAATAGATCCAATCACCAACTTTGAATTCAAGATCCCTTCTCTTCACATCAGCATAGTACTTGTGTCGACTTTGGGCAGTTTTAAGTCTTTCTCTAATCACCCTCACCATCTCCATGGCGTCCATAACCAAATCTAGACCTAACAAGGCCATCTCCCCTACCTCAAACCATCCAACCGGGGACATATATCACCTTCCGTAAAGAGCCTAAAATGGAGTCATAGCAATGCTTGCAAGATAGCTATTATTATAAGTAAAATCAATCAGTGGAAGATGCTTGGTACGGTATGGGTAGCTATGGATTAGGTGAAGTCTGAGTAGCCGTTAGTCCATAGCTATCCCAATTTTTAGGCTTAAGGTTTTCTTACTTGTGTTCTTTTGCCTTGTGGATATTTTATTTTATGTTGAACCAGCATGTTTTAGATGTTGTAGGTAATTTTTGTTGTACCCTTGAAAATTTTTTTGATTAGTAGTTATTTTATGATCATGGATGTTTGAATAGTTTGGCAATATTTGTTGTGATTAAGTGAAGGTAAGTCAATGCTTGAAGCATGATATCTGAGTCATTGTTGGCTATATGTGCAATGTCATATGCGTGTGAATTAATTTTGTTGTATTCATGCATTGTATACTGATTCAAAACTTGCCTTGTTACTTTGAGTTGGACTGAAGATTGTATGGATTAGGAAGGGACTTTAGGCCCTTGTTCTTAGATTTAGTCCACTTTTGCCTAAATGACCAACAAATGAAAGAGTTTATCCTTGGTCGAAATGTTTGAGACTTACATGTACTTTTTCTTTCTTAATACCTAGCTATCATAAACTTATCTAGCGAAATACCTTGGTATTGAGCCTGGTTTATCTTTGAACATTGTGAATCTTGATTGAGGCAAAAAGACTAAGTTGTGGGTGTCTACCACAAGTGGCCCTGGTTTGGGGATTGGTTATTGTATACTTCACCTAAGGCTAAGAGCCTAAGCTGAGGGTGGCCTATGTTGTGATATAATAGCAAAAATGAGTCGATGAGTTGGGAATAAAAGAAAGAATCAGAAGTCATGTACTGGGTGAAGGAAAAACAGAAAAGTATGCCTTAGAATAAGTGAAAAGAGCAAAACAAGTTTAAAAATAAGGCACAAGCTGAAAAATGAAGAGAAAGTACCTGAAACCTTGAAAATCAAGAATAAGGGAGATAAGTTGAGAATGGTTGAGTTGTTAAGGTAAAAGCATTGAAAAGCGTAGTTCAAGGTTGGCCCTTAGTCAATAATTTCCCAAAATGCTTTACCAAAGTCCCATGAACCTACATTATAAGCCTATAAAGTCCTAAAGTGATCCTAGTCAAATTGATCAACAGTACAGGTTGTGAGTACATGGGCAAGCCTATGGTATTGGTCCTCATGCACGAATCTCATTTGTGAGAGTGAGTATGCTTGCACAGTCCCATGAGAAACTTTTGAATTCATATTGAGTGTTTAAAAGGGACTTCTTTTTTGTGAGGGCATTTGCATTGCATGGTTAACTTTTGACTTGTTTAGTGAATGTGGATTGTTGATACTCCTTAAATTGTCATAGTTGGATTGTCAAATGTATCAATGTGCAATGGCTTGCTGATTAGCTACAGAATCATGTTTTGAAAAGGCTATTATGGGTACCTGAGTTGAAAGTTAGTATAGTATATGCCACTATGTTAATTACTATGTATTGCTTTATTATCTATCTAGATTGAGTCATCGTTTGAGGACAAGCAACAATTCTAAGTTAAGGGTGTTGATGTGCTGCAAAAATATAATACATTTGATCCCTAAAACATGGGATTTTGTGTGTTCTCAATGCGACTTTTTATGATTTTTATGTGTTTTTGTGTCTATGTTTGCATAAAATATAGGTTGGCTTGATTTTGGGAAATGTTGCAGATTTTGTTGTTTTTAAAGAGCTACTTGCTACACTATGAGTCATAGCCCAAACTACGAGTCGTAGGGGTTATCCGTAGAAATTAATACTATTAAAAATAATTTCTGAAAATTTGAAGTTCAGCCACACGAGCTAAAGGTATGAGTCATAATCCTCTCTATAACTCGTACTAGGGGCCTCGTAATAATTAATAGTGTTGATTAAACTTCGATTAGGAAATACAAGAGTGGACCACGAGAAGACACTACAAGTTGTAGACCAAACTACGACTCGTAGAGGTGGATCATAGCAGTGAAGTCTAATACCAAGTACTGACCATGAAAGCCCGACTACGACTCATAAGTAACCCTACGAGTCGTAGCTACGACACATAAGTAACCCTACGAGTCGTAGCTACGACCCGTAGCAGATGAAATTTTCTAATTATTTTATGGACCTTTTTGTAAATGGTATAAGTTCTGCAAGTTGGGGTTTTAGGAGCAATTTTGGGAGACCTTTTCATTATTCTTAGAACATAGTTCATATAATAGTAGTTCTTAGAGAGGGTTTTAGAAAGAATTTTTAGGGTTTTACTTTTTTATAGGGAACAGACCTATGCCAAAGGGTCCCCACTCCTTTGGACGGTCAGGGATATAGCTGCACACCTCCAAGCCTTATTATAGATAGCAAAATAGGAGAAAGATATAAAGGAGGGGGGCATAAACCTAACCATCGGCCTATGATGGTTCACAAGTCGGCCAACCTACTAAGGCCGGCTTCTTTCTCCCCAAACTAGAAAAGAGAACAAACTCAGAAATTCCTATAGAAAGGACTGCTCTCCATACAAACTTCTAAGAAATTATAAATAAGGGAGACTATTATACCCTTCATTAACAAAGTAAAAACAAGACATAACTAAAAGAAGAGAAGACAAGACTAACTAAGGGGTTTTTTTGATCTTTTTCAATTTTTTCCTTCTGAAAGCAGCCATTTCCATTTTGTCCAGGTAGGATTAAGCTTTAGCATCACCTGGAATTTGATCAACATGAAAAAAGACGTGTGGAGAAGTGAGTTGGTGGATACTTTAGGCCATGACATCAATAACATAATTTATTTCTCTAAAGGAGTGCCTGTATCTAAAATCTTGAAGCTGGACAGTAAAGAATTGCAATCTGAGCAGGGCCTGGTTGACATGCCAAGGAGGATTAGCAAGCTGGTTAACTCATATGCAATATAAATCAGAATCCACCTCAAGATTGACCCTATTATACCCTATCTAAATGCACTAGACAATACCAAAAACTGCAGCTTCCATCTCAACTTTGTTATTGGATCCTTCTCCCAAAGGAGAAGCATATTCAAGTAAGAACTTTCCGTCTTTGTCTCTGATGATGCCCCCATTTCCCATGTTACCATTAGATAAGGTACTACCATTATAATTCAATTTAACTCACTGATCTAGTGGGTTACTCCACATGACAGAAATAACTTTAATCTCATGTACACATTTTTCAGCAAGACTAATAAGTTCTTCCCACTGACAAGGCCAAGCAACATATGGAAAAACAAAGCTCAGTAGGAAGTATATGTCTTTAATCACCAGTTATTTCACTTTAGCCATGTTAGATTGTTTCCCAGCATACCTGCTGGCACACCTATTCCTCCACAAGTTCCAACAAATGAAAATAGGTGCAGCAATAATAATCAGCCTGTGAGTTTCATTTTTATACTCAGCTTCCCACCATCTCATAACGTAGTGAGGAAAGGGGAGATGGTCACTATTAATACCACAAGTTAGCAAAAAACTTCCAAAAATTAATTGCAAACTGTCCAGTGATAATTATATGCTCAAATATGTCCATTCCTTGGTTGTAACAACAACAACACTCCTTAGGATCATGCCCAAAAGTGATCAGCTTCTCATTAGTAGGGAGTTTACCTCTCAAGGCTCTCCATAACAAGAATGAACAATTAAATGGGATATTACTATGCCATGAAAAACTATTAATCTCTATCTTGGTCCTTTGATCTCTAATAGTATTCCAGGAAAAAGAGATAGAAAAGGAGCCATCAGGAGTAAGCTTCCGTAAGGCCCTATCAGGTACACCCTGCTGGATCTCCAGCTCAATAGCCAAAATAGAAAAAACAAGTAGAAGAGGAGTTCTGTTAATGATCCCTTCCACATCCCAATCCCCATTAAGAATGAAGGAATCTTTGTTGATATTATCTAACCTGCTACTAACATCCTTTTAATGAGCTAGTGATCCTACCCCCAACCAGTTGTCCCACCAAAAAGAATAATTCCCTGTGTTGATCTTCCACATGATATTAGGCTCCATTTTATGTTTATTCTACATCATATGTTTCCACACAAGGGATTCCCAGTATCCCATATCTTGCTGACAGGGTTTGATCTTTGACAATATTTAACTCTCATAAAATCCCCCCCCCCCCAAAGAGTGTTTTTGGTCCTAAAAGTCCCCCAATGTCTGTATTGGAGAGCTTTACAAACATCAGTGATCATTCTCACACCAATATCACCTTCATCATAAAGGAAGCTCAGGTTCTTCAAGGAGGACCAATTGTATTTTCTCTTCTTAACAACCTATCCCCAAAAAAAGTCTGCAATAATGCTCTAGATCTATTTAAGAGTAGTAGATGGAGGAGAAATAGTAGAGAGTAAATGAATAGGTAATGATTGTAGAACATGTTTAGTAAAAGTGGCCTTTCCTCTAAAGTTGAGAAGTCTAGACTACCGACCAGCTATCTTAGCAACCACCTTAGAATCCATGTCTGAAAAGTAAATGATTCTCTGTCTCCCTATATACAAAGGGCAACCTAAGTATTTGAAGGGATCTGTTTTCTAGGAGAAACCAGTCACACTCTTAACCCTGTCAATAGCTCTCTTCAAAGCATTAGAATGCATGATGAAAAAACTCTTGTCTTTATTGATGGCCTGACCTGATGCCCCTTCATAATTGGAAAGAACATCCATGACCAACTATAAAGATTTACTCCTTCCAGAGGAAAAGATGATTATGTCATTAGCAAAGCTAAGATGATTAATCTAAGGTACCCTCTTCTCCATATAAAAAACATGAAAGTGAGGAGATTGATGTAAGGCATTGAGCATTCTGGACAATGCTTGCCCTTAAAATGAACAGAGCTGGTGAAAGTGGGTGACCTAGTTTAAGGCCTCTAATAGAGTGAAAGAAACCATATCTAGCACCATTGATGACAATGGAGTACAAATTATTAGAACTGCTCCCAATTCTTCCCCAAGTCATATCAATGAACTGCTCCCCAAATCCCATCTTCCTCATCACTAAGCAAATATAGGACCAAGACATTCTGTCGTAAGCTTTGTCCAGGTCAAGTTTAATCACAACATTACTCCCAATAATAGGCTTCTTGATGTGGTGAATAATCTCGAGCAAACATAAAGTTTTCTGAGATATTTCTCCCTTTGACAAAACCAGACTGATTGGGGGAAATAATATTAGGAAGGATAGGTGCCAGCCATAGACACAACAGTTTAGAAATAACTTTATTGATAAAGTTACTCAAACTAATTTGTTTATATTCAGGAAGCTTGTTAGGATTATTGTTCATAGATAGCTACAGTAAGCAGCCATGAGAAAAATAATTGAGCATGATCTAGCCATAGAAAAAAGCATTGACAACAGTAGCCATCAAATCTTTGTTAATCACATTCCAGCATTATTGATAGAACATACCATTAATTCCATCTGAGCTAGAAGCTGAATGAGGACTCATAGAAAAGACCACCTTTTTCAGTTCCTCCATGTCAGACATATATTGTAAGGTGTTATTCTAATCTTGAGTAATCATCTTAGGGATGCATTGCAGGACCTCTTCATTGATGTGCGTATTGTGATGGCTAGCCTAGCATATGTTGATGATGGTGGATAATAGGTGACTAGGGAAGTCCATCGGTAGGCTAGATTGGGAATTAGGTTGAAAGAGGTTGGCTATGGTGGTATAGTGGTGGCTAATGGTTCTAAATCATTCTTTGTTGAGAAGATGAAGGCAAAGCAAGCTCTTGACACCTCCCTGTAAGAACTGAAAGCTATGGTATAAGGTGGTGAAGTGGAGGTTTTCTCCCAAGGGGGAGATGGTGTCATTAGATATTAAGGTAGGTTGTATGTGCTTATGTTGTTGATTGGGTTTACTTGGAAGTTCCACCTATGTAGGGTGTAGTCCGGTTTGTAAAGAAAGGGAATAGAGATTATGGGTTGTAGAGTTCTCATAGGGTTTAGAGGAAGATTGTTGATGTTGCATGAGAATGGGAATTGCCTATGGATATGGATATGGCTCGTCTAGTTTTTCATGCTTCTAGGTTGAGGGATGCGTTGGTGGCTCTAGTCCTATAGAACTCTTTGAGGTCATGGGTGTTGTGGAGGATGAGTTAGCTTAAGAGAAGGTCCCGTTGAGGTATTGGATTGATGGGTGGAGAAGTTGATTAATAAAGATATAGTGTTCGTCAAGGCCCTTTGGAAGAATCGTCAAGTCGAAAGTGTCCCTTGGGGAGCCGGAGCGGCCATGGAAAAGCAATATTCATATCTCTTTCATTCTACTCAAGCTTATGATGATGCATCAAATCCTTTTTCAATGGTTCCAAGTGATAAGTCGCACCTCTCATGTCATTTGGATATATTCATGTTTATATTGACAAGTTCATGTTGATTTTGACACTTATATTGAGGTTTTATAAAATGATGTTTAAGTGCTTTTTTGCATTCTCGTGTAGGCTGAAATCATCTTGTTATTTCACTTATATGCATTTCTTTAACAAGGGAGATATTAAAACGACCACAAAAAGTGCCCGAAAATGTGCCTTGAAAGTGCTCGGAATCATAATTTCCATATATCTCAAAATTTGTGCATGATATCACAAATTCGACTTCATATTCTTGATCAAAGTGTCAAATCGAGTGAAGGATGGATCTAACACCAATTTTATAACAACCTTAGCGAGTTTCAAAAATTCAGAGTGAGCAAAATAACAAAGAGCAGTCGGCCAGGTCGCGCTAGTGTGTTATTTTGTATATTTTTTTAAAGCTCGGTCCAAGGCTTTTTGGATTATGAGCCTAAGCCTTTCCGTATGTGAAAATTTCTCTACTTAGCCATATTTCACCCTCATATCATTCAATACATTCCCCATATTTCACCCTCATATCATTCAATACATTCCCCAATACTCACTAAAACTCTTAAACTAATATTTCTCTCAAAATTCAAGTGTCCAAGACACTTCCAGATCTTAAGGAATTGATCTGAACTTCAAGTCTCTATTAACATCTTCATCAAGGAATTCTCCAAAGTCAAGATATGTGGGTTTTAACCATTAGGTCCTTTCACCCAAGGTGCCCAAGATTCCTTTTAGCTAAAATTGCATGATTTAAAGTTGATTTACTCATGGGTCTTACTTATTATAAATTTCACTGCATACTATGTTGGGGTTTCATGAAATTGTGATTGCTTTAGGAATTTTTTAATCTATGAGTCTAATATCTATCATGAAATTTGATGAAGGATTTTGATGTATATTATTTGAGGGGGTTACCAATTATCTATTGATGGTTTTAGACTTAATTTTCTAGCATGATTTCACTCTTCAATTGCATGATTTTATACTAGAACTATACACCCGCCAATTGTTTGATAAAAATATCCAGTTATTGATTCTTGAGTTTTTGAAGGCCCTATGCATGCCATATGAGCCAAGTCACTTTATGATGATAAAAGTTATGTAATATTAATATGATTTTTGGAAAAGTATCCCTAGGGTTGGATGTTGACCGTACCTTGTAGAGGGGGTGCTTGCTTTCACCACTATGATGGAGGGTGAGAAGTCTATTAACCTTGTTGAGAGGTTGATACCTTGACCACTATGATAGAGGGTTTGAAGTCCATTAACCTTGTTGAGGGATTGATACCTTGACCATTATGATGGAGGGTGTGAAGGCCATTAACCTTGTTAAGGGTTTGATACCTTGACCACTATGATGGAGGGTGTGAAGTCCATTAGCAATGTTGAGGGGTTGATACCTTGACCACTATGATGGAGGGTGTGAAGTCCATTAACCATGTTAAGAGGTTGATACCATGACCACTATAATGGAGGGTGTGAAGTCCATTAACCACGTTGAGGGGTTGCTACATTGACCACTATGAAGGAGGGTGTGATATCCATCTACCAATTCAGGGGTATATACCTGCATCACCCTCCAAGAGGGTCCTAAGCCTTTAATTCCAAGTAATAATATGATTGGTCTATAATGATGGTCTCTTCTTACATGTGTAATAGGTTCTATATAAATATGGTCTCTTATTATACTATCTATTACTCATGATTATGCATTTCGATTATGTTTCCTATCTTTTGTTGCATTGCATCCTACATACTTAGTACATTCAAACATACTAACACATACTCTATATCTACATGAAGTTACCATGAAGGAACCGGAGCTCCATTTGGTCATCATCCTCCTCCACGTGGCTAGTGGTATCTATTCAAGCTATTTTGTGAGTCCTACCTTCGGAGGACAATGTCTTTGATCTTATGCTATGTATTGAGACTCTCTCTTCCTTTGATGTATGCTTTGATTATAAGGGTGAGCTCGGTTGCTTGCCTTGGCCCCAACTAAGTATCTATGTAGTAGATGTGTTGTTGGACATGGTATATAGTTATACTATGAGCCTTGATTCTCTTGTCTCTTGATTTTTATATTATGAAAGTTCTCCTTTAGTCCCTTTGCCCTTATTTCTATTCTTTCAATGCTATTTAATTACTTTTGAGATCAAGGATGTGTAATGATATGCTAAGAGGCTTGGTTGGGGTTTCTTTGTGTTCCCTATTCGCCGATCACGACTAGGCCCTAGGTTCTGGTTGTGACATCATGCTACCAAATTGACACTTGTCAAGAATTTGTTCAGCTTCCTGCTCCCTAATTGCCTTCTGATGAAACTTCCCCCAATAATGGGATAATTCACAACCTTCTTGCCATGGATCTGCTGTAAGTATTGATCAATCTTCGAGCCTTGAGTTTGATTTTCAACATTCATAGCCTCAAGAAGGTGAATAAGGATCAATCAACTATATTTTCCTTTTCTCAACATTAACTTCATCAAGGGAAGTTAAATTACTGCTTTAATCATCAATTGGAACCTGTTGTACTGGCAATTACACCTGCAAGACATTTTGAGCCTGTGAAACCCTAATTCCAAAATAGGAAGGGATTGGCACATTAGCTTTTAGGGATTTTGGTGCTGTAGGCTCCTCCATGAACCCAGTGGTCGATTATGGTACCCCTTGACCCACAAATTTCACCGAAGTTCCATTCTCCTTGCCGAAATTGCTCCAGCCATCAATCTCACTGGTGGAATTTGGCCCAAAACCACCCATGGTGCCTCAGTAGATGGGCTAGATGCTCTATGATCCATGTAACAAAACTCCTTGGAAGTACGTTGAATTCGAAGGCACACCTTAGGTGACCCATGTGCGATTCTCCAAAAATTCGCTTGGTTAAAACTCTATATTGGCACAATGGATTGGCCTGTATTTTTTACCATGGGTAGATCCTTAGGTATGGATTCATCCTCAACCCTTGGAATCACTTGAATCTGCCCCGAATCAAAAAGGGAAATAATTTTAAGGACCCTCAACAGTTCTTCTTCAGAAACATCCACAACTATCGCTTGACTGTCTTGCGAATTTCTGGAACTTTAGGGTTGATCCCATGCATGCTATATAAGGGGTGATATTCCATGTCAGGGTGCCCCTAGTGAACCTAGTCCGACGGTCGATCTTCTCCCGTCGGCGCCTCATGCACCAACGCGACATGACTAGTAGTAGTAATATGCTAGAAAGCATTTTAGAGAGAAAGTAGAGTGAGAAAAAAAGTTGAAAATGAGTAAGTGATTAGGGTTTTACTTTGTGACTCAAATTTGCAGATTTAGATTCACTTGTGGATTACTTCATCATTCAAGCTTGTGATATTAATTTCAAAAATGGTTTTATTATACTTCAACTATTTTGGGTAAGAAATCTTCTATGTCTTCTTATTTCATTGCTGATTTTTATGACCAAGCCAAGAGTGGCTAAACCCACAACTTGGTGTTGTAGGAATCATGAGTAGCTAGTTTAATAACTTTGATTATTTACACTTCTTGAGTTGGGTATGTGCATGTATGATCCATTTTCCTTCATCTTCCTTATTGTTTAATAGAGGCCAACATTAAACTCCAGCTAGTGTCATGATCCCTTTCAAGGTAGTGATGAATTAGAAAAGGAAATGGATGATAGAATTCGATTGATGTGTTCTCGTCTAATCAACTGAAACCCGGCCAAGGAGAGGTTGACTGGGACAATTGGTAACTATTAGTTGGTACATTATGGTAGCCGACCAAGCGCCATATTGAAATTTGACCTTCAACTTTGCCCAAGGGTTGGAAGAACTTAAGTTACCATCTCGCATGAAATATCCTAATTTAGGTTGTGTTATCCTAGGTGTTTGATTTAGTGAATCATGAGGAACAAAATTTCCCAAGTTGCTCTCCAAATTTGATTATCACTTTGTTTTATTAGTATAGTTTACTTTACTACAATCGTTCCAAAACCCTTTTTTTCCTTTTGAATAGAGTTATTTGATGCTTGAATTGATTGTTGGTGAATCAATACGGCAAAGCCCCGTATTCTCTTAGGATTCGATCCTAACCTATGGTTAGGTTTTATATTTGACAATGATCTCTCTATCCTCAAAATGAGAGGTACTATTTGAGCGTGATCGAGTTTGAAAGAGATGTTCAACATTTGGCTAGATTGGGTGCTAGATTGGCCAACTCTAATGATTGTGGTATTCATGTTCAGAATGTGGTCAAATCTTCTATAGTTGTTGATGTTATTGCTAATGAAGATCTAGATCCGTCATTGGTTGAGTTCAAGAAATTGGTTGATGATCTTAGGAGGGTGATCATTAGTGAAACCCATAACTCTCTCTATTCTATTCACCTTGGATCTACTAAGATGTATCCAGATTTGGGGGATGTATATTGGTGGCATGGTATGAAGAAGGATGTAGCCAAGTTTGTATCCGAATGCTTAATTATCAGAAAGTAAAGGTAGAGCACCAAAGACCTGGTAGTTTGGCTCAGGATATTGAAATTCCTACTTGGATGTGGAAAGATGTGAACATGGATTTTATGTTAGTTTGCCTCATACCCATAGGCAATTTGACTCAATTTGGGCTATTATTGACCAGATGACTAAGCCGACTAATTTTCTAGTGGTAAAGACTACCTTTATATGCTGAAGATTATGCAAAGTTGTACATCCAAGAGTTGGTGAGATTGCATGGTGTGCCTAGGTCCATCATATCGGATCGTGGTACCCTATTTACCTCTCACTATTTTAAGTCGTTTCAAAAAGGACTTGGCACTAAGGTACAGTTGAGCACCAATTTTAATCCATAAATCGATAGACAACTAAGAAGACAATTCAAACTTTAGAGGGTATGTTGAGGGCTTAAGTGTTTGAATTCAAAGAAAATTGGGATGATCATCTTTCACTCATTGAATTTAGATTTCATGCTAGCATTGCTATGAATGACACTGTTTGAGGCTTTGTATGGTAGGAGGTATAGATCTCTAGTAGGGCCATTTGAGTTGGGAGAGATGACTTTGATTGGCTTGGATTTGGTATTGGAAGCTATGGAGAAGGTGAAGTTGGTTAGGGAGAGGCTGAAGATGGCCCAAAGTCACCAAAAGCCCTATCTAGATGTTAGGAAGAGGGATCTTGAGTTTCATGTTAGTAAATTGGGTATATGTGAAAGTCTCACCTATGAAGGGTGTGATGCATTTTGGCAAGAAGGGAAAACTAAGTCCTCGTTATATAGGCCCTTATGAGATTGTTGAACAAATTGGGAATGTGGCTTATAGGTTAGAGTTGCCTCTGGATTTAAGATCTATTTGCTCACTTCCATGTGTGTTTGTTGAGGTAGTTGGTTGGTGATCCTAGTACTATTGTGCCTTTGGAAGGTGTTGAGGTTGTGGAGAACTTGTCTTATGAGGATGTTCCAGTTGAGATTTTGGATAGGCAAGTGAAGCGGCTTCGTAACAAGGATGTGGCTTCAATTAAGGTTGTTTGGAGAATTCAACTTGTGGAGAGCGCTACATGGGAGGCAGAGTTTGACATGATGCAGTGATATCCCCATCACTTCCAATCTACTCAAGCCTAAGGTATTAGGTTCTTCCTTCTCCAAGTAGTCCTAATTCCTTCACTCTTGAGTTTCATGACATGACATGCACACATGTGTACCAAAATGATTTTTATGATGTTTTGAATGATTTGAATATGTTTTGGTATGAGTTTAATGGCTTTATATTTTCCATGTGATGAAAATGCATTGTATCTTGTGTTTGGATGTTTCATCTTCCAAGTCAAGCCTTGTTCTTGCACATTTGAGGATTAATGTTCTCATAGAGGAGATGATGGAAGGACTTGAATGTCGTATGACCTGATTAGAGCTTGGAAATTTTGGTTTTGAAACATTTTGGACCAAGGTGATGCTCCATGGGAGCCATCCAAATCTTAAGGTTCTCATTTAAGCTTAAAGTCTCCATCTCCAATCTTCTTCAAAAATTCCCCAAAGTCAAGTTACGTGGGCTTCATTCATGGGTTCCTTTTACCCATGAGGTCTAAGCTTCCTTTTTTTTACTTAAATTGCATGATTTCAAGTTGATTTACTTATGGGTCCTACTTATTATGAATTAGACTATGAACTATGTAGGGGTTTCATGAAATTGTGACTGTTTTACGACGTTCTAAGCTATGAATCTATGACCCATTGTGGGATTTGATGAAGAGTGTTAATGTATATTGCTTGAGGGTGTTACCAAGTATTGATGGATGCTTTTACAATGGATTTTATTGCATTATTTTATCCCTAAATTGTATCGTTTTACACTAGCTCTACACACCTGCCAAGTGTTTGACAAAATGACCGTTTATGGTTTCTTGAGAAATTGAAGGTCCAATGCATATCTTATGAGTTGAATGACTTTATGATGATAAAAGAAATGTATGTATATGGTATTCTCCTATATAGTGTGGGAATGTGACCATGCCCTACTTGGGGGGTTAAGAGCCCGGGTAACCATGTCAAGGGGTTTGTACCTTGATAAGCAATCAAGGGTTTGGGCCTTGATAATTAGGTTGAAGGGCTAGTACCTCAATTACCAGGGGTGGTAAGGTGCGAATATCCACTTACCAAATAAGGGGCTCGTACCTTTATAATTGGGTTGAAGGGTTGGCACCTAAATCACCATGGGTGGTAGGATGCGATGATCCACCAACCAACCAAAGGGGTTTGTACCTTGGTAAATTATGGGTTCTACAATGATGGTCTCTTCTTATACATGTATTATGATCAATGTAAGCATGATTTACTTTAATCATCTACCATGTATGCCATATTTTTATATGATTATCTATTGCCTAAGTATGAATTTTGATTAAGTTGCCTATCTGTTATTACATTGCATCTTACATACTTACTACATTTAAACGTACTAATGAATACTTTATGCCTACATGATTTTACCATGTATAGGCCGGAGCCCCACTTGACTATCCACCTCAACGTGGCTAGTACAACTTCTCTCAAGTTAGTTAGTGAGTCCTCCATTTCGGGGACAATATCTATGTTTTTATGCTATGTACTATGACTCTCTTTATTTAACATATGTTTTGACTATGAGAGCGAGCCCCGTTTCTTGTCTTGGCCCCCGCTAAGTTCTATGATTAGAGGTGTTATTGGACATGTTATGTATAACGCTATGAGCTTTGACTCTCTCTTGACTATAAAAGATGTCCCTTAGCCCCGATTATCCCCATTTACTATCTCTTGTTGTCATTTTATTGCTTTCACGACCAAGGATGTGTAATGATGCAAGCTTGCTTGGGGTCCCTTCGGGTTTGCCATGCGTCGGATCATGTTTAGGCCCTAGACTTGGGTCGTGATAAACATGGTATCAGAGCACTAGGTTGTTAGTGGTCCTCAGCATCCAACACACCGTGTCGATTAGAGTCTTATTTATGGTTGTGTTGTGCACCACAACTATGAGTAAGAGGTTGTGAGACATTTTAGGAAATGTTACACTTCTTCTTACTTTATGTCGTGCTATATATGTTGAGGTAATCTTTCCCCTAATGATAGTTCTTTGCTATGATCATGCCTAACACAAAAGGAAGGAGAGCTCACACTCTCGAGGAGCAACCAACTCATTGTGCTCCGATATGCTCTCACTTTACTTGCACAAGTTGTGGCTAATCAAGTCAATCAAGCAGTCGAAGCCCCTCATGCTCCTACATCGGCATCTAGGGTGAGAAACTACATGAGGATGAATCACCCAGAATTCTATGGGTCAAAGGTGGATGAGGACCCTCAAGTGTTCATTGATGAGGTCTACAAGGCATTGGCTATCATGGGTGTTAGATCGGAGGAGAAAGCGGAGTTGGCGACCTACCAACTCAAAGGGGTAGCATAAATATGGTCTAACAAATGGAAGGAGGAGAAGGGAATCAATAATGTGGTGCTTTTGGAGGAGTTGAAGGAGATTTTTCTTAATCGGTTATTCCCTCTTGACCTTAGGGATGCCAAATTGGTGGAGTTTATGAATTTGAGACAAGGGTCCTTGAGTGTGAGGGAGTATGTCCTCAAGTTCAACAAACTCTCTAAATATGCTCCCCACTTGGTTGCCGATCTAAGGTGTAGAATAAACAAGTTCGTGATGGGTGTATCCAATTTGGTGAGTAAGGGTGTGTCTAAATATGCTCCCCACTCTCTAAATAGCAAATTTTGATTTTCCCAAAACTTAAATTTCCAAAAACAGTCCACAATAGCTCGCGACGTGCCCTTGTTGCAGAGCAATGTTAATTTTGCCTAGTTTTATTGTCTCGGTCCAAGACTTTCAATAGCCAATTATGTTTTTACCTATACTTAGTCATATTTTACTCTCATAACACCCAAAATATTTTCCAATACTCACCAAAACACTTAGCCATATTTTCACTCAAAAATTCAAGTCCCAAACCCTCATCCCAAGATAAGGTTCTTCTTCAAGGTACTTCTCCAAGCTTCAAGCCTCCATCTCCAATCTTCATCAAGTTAATCTCTATGCTAAGGTATGTGTCTTTCTTCCATGGTTTTCTTTCACCCATGACACCCAAGTCTCCTTTTACTCAAATTGCATGCTTTAAAATTGATTTACAAGAGATTATTATGAAAATCACTGCACACTATGTAAAAGCTATGTAAAGTTATGGCTTTTTTGCTATGTTTTGAGCTATAAATCTTTTATCTATCATATGATTTGATGTGGGTTTTGATGTATATGTCTTGAGGGTGTTACAAGGTGTTGAATGATAGTTTTACAATGGATTTTCATGCGTGATTTGATCTCTAATTTGCATGATTTTATACTACCACTTCACACTCTCTAACAACAACAACAACAACAACAACAACAACATACCCCAGTGCCTCAAAAGGCTCCCGCTCATTGCAGGATGAGGAGGGGTCGGATGTACGCAGCCTAACCCCTATGTTTAAAAACATAAAGCGACTGTTTCCAGAGCATGAGATATGATATCTCTAAGTGTTTGATAAATATCCGTATGTGGTTTCTTGAGGAGTTGAAGGCCCAAAGCATGAGATATGATAAGAATGACTATATAATAATGAAATAAAGTTATGGATATGATATACTTATATAAAATGTTGTATTAGAACATTCCCGATCTGGGGGGGACGAGAGCTCGGGTAACCATGTTGGGGGTTTATACTCATCAACCATGTGAGGGATTTGTACTTCTCAACCGCGTTGATAAGGTGTGATTATCATCAACTATGTGAGGGGTTTATGGCACACAAACAACAAGGGGTTTGTACCTTGAATAGCTAGCTTGGCCTCTTCTACACATAAGATATCTTATATGAGCATGAGTTACATAAGCATATTTTACTTAAGCATTGATCATACATGTCATATTGTATATTATGCCTATTGCTTAATATTATGCATTTTGACTATAATGCCTATCTATTGTTGCATTGCATCCTACATACTTAGTGCATTCAAATGTACTAACGTATACTCTATGCCTACATGATGTCACCATGTTGGAACCAGTGCCCAAGTTGATCGCCATCCTCCTCCATATGGGTAGTTCGGTGCTATTCAAGCTAGTTGGTGAGTCCTCCACTTCGAGAACCTTAGTCTAGTTTCTTCTATTACATATTGAGACATTCTTCTTTATAGTTTATTTTGACTATAAGGGCGATCCCGGTTACTTTGTCTTGGCCCCTTCTTTTATCTATGTAGTAGAGGTAGTTATTGGACATGCTATGTATCTATGAGAGGAGACTTGCCTCTTTCTCCCTTAGTTATGATGTTGTGCAAGCTTTCCCCCTAGTCTCATTTCCCCTATTTTTACTCATTTATGTTATTTAAATGCTTACGTGATCAATAATATGTAATAACAAGTTAAAAGGCTTTTTTGGGTACCCTTTGGACTCCCCATTTGCCGTGTCACATCTAGGCCCTATTTCAGGTCGTGAAAAAATTGGTATCAGAGCACTATTTTGTTAGATACTCAGTTTCCAACACATCGTGTCGATTAGAGTCTTATTCGTGATTGTGTTGTGCACCACAACTATGAGTAGGAGGCTATGAGACATTCTATTAAATGTTTCACTTCTTCATGATCCATGTCGTGTGATAGAGTTAGGTCCCCTAGGGCTTATTGCCAACCCCCAACTGTTACATTTCAAGATATGTCTGAAGCTACTCAAGATAGCGATATGTCGAATACGAAGGTTCGTAATGCTCTATGTGTAATGGCCAAAACGGTTACAACATTGGCAACTCAACTCAATCAACAAGTGGGTGCTCTCGAGACTTCTAGTGGTAAGAAGGGAGGTAGTGAGGCCAAGAGGGCCCGTAATGGGGGTAAGTTCCAAAGTTCCAAGAGGAGAGATAGAGGTGGTGTGGTGCCTTATGATAGGTGCCCAAGGTGTGGTAGAGACCATGATGGCCCATGGTTGAAAGGTACAAATGCTTGTTATTGTTGTGGGGAGATGGGTCATACGATAATGGAGTGTCATCATAAGCATAAAAGGGGTGACAATAGGGTGATTCGTCCTAGATACCCAAAATGTGGGAGGAGGCATGATGGAGCATGTTTGATGAACACGGGTGCATGCTATGGTTGTGGTGAGGTGGACCACAAGATTTTTGGTTGTCCATATATTCAAAGAAAGAGCAAGGGTGGTCGACCTTTGGATCGAGGTGGTCATGGTGATCAAGTTGCTCGAGGAAGGGATGAGGTGTTCGATGCTATTACCAATAAGTTGAAGTTTCCTTGGCTTTGTTGTGCATGCATTGATAGGCCCGGTGTTTCACTATTTCATCTCTATTCTTTTTGGTTGCTAGTGAGGCTTCTTGTGTACCCAAAGTTGTTGTGTGGACCTTTGGTTTCTATCTTTTTGTTGAGTATATTGTTGCTAAAAGGTTCATAGGTGATGATCTCGATTTGTATTGCATTAGGTTTGCTTGCGGCTTGTTGGAGTTGGTGTGGCTGATTTTGATGTCATGTTAGGGATAGAATGGTTGTTTGCATGTTATGTCTTCATGGATGGTAGGACCCATAGAGTTAGATCCTGAATCCATAATGAGTCTGTCTTTGAGTGGGAGGTTGTTAAATGGTAGCAAGGGAGGTAGGTCCATTTCTTGTCATAAGGTACGATTGGTCTATAAGGGGTTGCATTAATCATCTTGTGAGAATTGGAGTTGTTGAACATAAGTTGCTT
The DNA here is from genome assembly GCA_011800125.2 of Solanum clarkiae. Classification (NCBI taxonomy): domain Eukaryota; kingdom Viridiplantae; phylum Streptophyta; class Magnoliopsida; order Solanales; family Solanaceae; genus Solanum; species Solanum clarkiae. Next base: position 18,037 of record JAABOM020005793.1, on the reverse strand, counting down.
TGTTTATAGAATTGTTTTTGGTGGTATATGAGGCCTTGAATCTCCCTTTCCGATACTTTGAATTTGGGATAGTGTCTTTTGGTTTGACTAGTACACTGGTGATGCCTATAAGTCTCATCAGTAAGATCTTTTAGCCCCTGCTCTAATAGGTTCATGGTGGTTTTGGTGATGATAGGATGGTTCGTTCCCTAATGAGGTACTGCATGTGAGTCATTTGAGGGTGGTACTACAAGTTTTAGGAATGGCGTTGGGTGCTAAATAGGAGAAATAGGAGTTTGGTTGTAAGAGGTTCTCTTCCTAGGTTGTGTGGTGCCGGGTGATGGTATTAAGGTAGACCCTAGTAAGATGAAGGTGATTAGAGATTATCCCAGACCATAACTTCCTTCGGTAGTAGGAGCTTCTTGGGCTTAGCGGGCTATTATCAGAGCTTCTGAATAGGTTCGCTTCTATTGTTTCTCCTATGACTTAGTTGACACCAAGTAAGACCAATGTTGTGACCGACACTTTGAGTAGGCTGATTTGATGCGTCCGGGAGTTGCTATTTCTTGTATTATTCCTTTGTGCTAATAGAATTCATGTGTGTGTCCCAGATGGTCGTGCAAGTCTACAGTGGTTAGAAGATATCTTTAAGGGTTTCCCCATGTTGTTATTGCATATGAGTCTTGTCTTGTGACCTTGGGTGAACATAGTTTTATGTGTTTTGGAGGTCTTGAAGTGGTTTGGCTATTAGCATAGCATGCTTTCGATGAGTGTAGGACCCATAAGGTTGTAAGATAATGGTCAATCTATTTGGTCAACTACAATAGGTTAGTCACTTCTCTAAGATTGATCTTTGGTTCGGGTTTTGCCCCCAAATGAGGATGAAGGTAGGTGATATTCTTAGGTGTCTTTTCGGATTAGGAGTGAGCATTATTGGTATTAATGGAGTTGGTGGTGGACGTAACACCGGTGGTGTTTGTGGGTTTCTTGAATAGGGTCTTCAAACCCTACATTAATATGTTTGTGGTGGTCTCTAGTGATGAGGTATCGATTTGTTTATAGCTTGTGAATCATTTGGGAGTAGTGTTTCAAGTCTTGTAGGATGAGAGGTTGTTTCCTAAATATAGTAGATGTGCATTATGGATAGCACAAAAGTGGTTAGAATTCTTTAAGGATTATGAGTGACTATGCATTATTTTTCCCCGGTAAGGCTATTGTTGCGGTAGATGCTCTAGGTAGACTAGCATGTTTGTTGATGGTGGCAAGGAGGAGACTAGTGGGGTCCATCGATTGGTTCGATTTGAAGTTAGGTTGAGGGAAGTTGAGCATGGTGGTGTAGCATTCTTGATAGTTCCAAATCTTCTTTGGTTAAGAGGTCTAGATTAAGCAAGGCCTTGATTCCACCTTATTAGAGTTGGAAGTTTTGGGTGGAAAGATGGTAAAGTAGAGGTAGTCTTCCAAGGGCGAGATAGGAGTTCGTGGAGACAAAGTAGGGTGGGTGTGGTTAAGGTTGACAAATAAGTTATGGTTCTGAGTCCTTATAGGATGAAAAGATAGGTTGCTTAGGTTGCATAAGTTTGGCAATTGCCTACAGTATGGTTATGTTTTGTCCGATTTTTCATGCTTTTAGGTTGAAGGGATGTGGTGGTGACTCTAGTGCTATAGAACTCGTACGATTGTGGGTGTTGTGGAGGATAAGTTTCCTTAGGAAGAGGTACCGGTGGAGGTATTGGATGGAAGGGTTGAAGAAATAGATTGGTAAGGGGGTAGTGTTTGTCAAGGACCTTTGGAAGAATACTCAAGTCGAAAGTGTCTCTCGGGGAGCCAAAGCGGGCATGGAAAAGCGATATTCGTACCTCATTCATTCTATTCAAGATTATGATAACTTGTTGAATCCCTTCATGTGATTTCAACTCTTATGCTTCAGCCCCTTTGTCATTTGTATGCATCCATGTTCATGTTGACAAGCTCATGATGATTTTTGACACTTATGTTGTCATTTTGAAAATGGTGTTTTCAATGTATTGTGGCATTCTTGTTGGGGCTGATTTGTTTATGATCACTCTTGTCTTGTACGTCTTTTTTACATTCAGGGACGAATGTTCCCAAGGGGGAGATATTGAAATGACCCCAAAAAGCTCCCAAATATGTACCTCGGAATGCCTGGAATTTAAATTTCCATATATCTCAAAATTCGTTTGTTATTTCAAAAATGTGACTTCATATTCTTGTTGAGGGGGTCCAAATTTGGGGGAAAAGGGTCTAACCCTGATTTTGTAACATCCATAGCAAAATTGGAGTTTTCCAAAATTTCAATTTCCAGAGACGGTCTGCGATAGCTCCGCAACGCGCCTCTGTCGCGGAGCAGTGTTAATTTTGCTTAGTTTTGCTGTCTCGGTCCAAGACTTTTAAGTCTTTTGCCTAAGTGTTCCCAAACGTATTTTTACCTATACTTAGTCATATTTTCCCCTTATATCACCCAAAACATTTTGCAATACTCACCAAAAGACAGCCATATTTTCACTCCCAAATTCAAGTCCCAAACCCTCATCCAAAGCTAAGGTTCTTCTTCAAGGTTCTCCAAGTTTCAAGCCTCCATCTCCAGTCTTCACAAAGTTCATCTCTAAGCTAAGGTATGTGGGTTTCTTTCATGGTTTCCTTTTACCCATGATACCCAAGTCTCCTTTTACTCAAATTGCATGATTTAAAGTGATTTACAAATGGGTCTTGATTGTTATGAAATTCACTGCACAATATGTTAAAACTATGTAAAAGTTGTGACTGCTTTTCTATGTTATGTGCTACAAATCTTTGAGCTGATGTAAGATTTGATGATGGTTCTGATGTATATGTCTGGAGGGTGTTACAAGATGTTGATTGATGGTTTTACAATGGATTTTCTTGCATGATTTCATCTCTTATTTCCATGGTTTTATACTACCACTTCACACTCTCTAAGTGCTTGATGAAATGTCTGTATGCGGTTTCTTGAGGAGTTGAAGGTCCAAAGCATGAGATATGAATGACTATATGATGATGAAATGAGTTTATGTATATGATATACTCTATATAAAGTGTTGCATTAGACCATACCCGATCGGGGAGACAAAAGCCTGGGTAACCATGCTGGGGGTTTATACTCATCAACCATTTGAGGGGTTTGTACTTCACTACCATGTTGATAAGTTCTGATTATCATCAATCATGTGAGGTGTTTATACCACATAACCACCAAGGGATTTGTACCTTGAATAGCTAGCTTGGTCTCTTCTACACATAAGATATCTTATTTGAGCATGAGTTACTTAAGCATATTTTACTTAAGCATTTATCATACATGTCGTATTGTATATTATGCCTATTGCTTAATATTATGCATTTTGATTGTAATGCCTATCTTTCATTGCATTGTATCGTACATACTTAGTACATTCAAACACAAACGCATACTCTATGCCTAGATAATGTCACCATGTAGTACCCGGTGCCTAAGTTGATCACCATCCTCCTCCACGTGGCTAGTTTGGTGCTATTCAAGCTAGTTGGTGAGTCCTCCACTTCAGGGACCTTAGTCTATATTTCTCCTATTATGTATCGAGACATTCTTCTTTATTCTATATTTCTCCTATTATGTATCGAGATATTCTTCTTTATTGTCTATTTTAACTATGAGGGTGAGCCTGATTACTTTTTCTTTAACCCCGCTCTTATCTATGTAGTAGAGGTAGTTTTTGGACATGTTTTTGGGATGCCCAGAATTTTAAATTCTATATATCTCAAAATCATTGCGCGATATCAAAAATTCATCTTCATATTCTTGTTCAAAGGGGTAAAAATTAGGGGGAAAAGGGTCTAACCCCGATTTAAGAGCAAAGATTAGCAATTTCATTTTTCATAAATTTTCTTATCCATAATCGATCCTTGAAAGTGTCATGACGTGTAGCTATCACGGACATGTGTTAATTTGTCATCCGTGATAGGTCCGCGTTGCGGACCAGACGCGAACCTATGTATTTTATTGCTAGTGATTTCTATCTCGGTCCAAGGTTTTTGGGTCCTGGGCCTAAGTGTTCCCAACCGTGTTTTTACCTATACTTAGCCTTGTTTCACCCTCATATCATCCTAAACATTCCCCAATACTCACTAAAACGCTTAGCCATATTATCACTCCCAAATTCAAGTCCCAAGCCTTCATCCTAAGCTAAGGTTTTCCTTCAAGGTTCTTCTTCAAGCTTCAAGTCTCCATTTCCAATCATCGCCAAGTTCATCTCCAAAGCTAAGGTATGTGGGTTTCTTTCATGGGATCCTTTCACCCACGATGTCCAAGCCTCCTTTTACTCAAATTGCATAATTTAAAGTTTACTTACAAATGGGTATTGCTTAATATTAAATTCACCGCACACTATATTAAAGCTATGTGAAATTATGACTGTCTTGCTATGTTTTGACCTATAAATCTTTGATTTATTGTAAGATTTGAGGAGAGGTCTTGATGTATTAAACTTGAGTGTGTTGCAAGGTATAAATTGATGGTTTTACAATGGATTTTCTTGCATTATTTCATCTTTATATTTCATGTTTTTATACTAGCATTACACACCCTCTAAGTATTTGATAAAATATCCGAATATGGTTTCTTGAGGAGTTGAAGGTCCAAAGCATGAGATATGATATGATTGACTATATGATGATGAAATGAGCCTATGAATATGATATGATCTATACAAAGTGTGGCATTAGACCATACCCAATCTATGGGGACAAGAGCCGGAGCAATCGATGTGGGGGTTTGTACTCATCAACCGAGGTGGAGGTTTGTACTTATCAACCATGTGAGGACTTTGTACATCGCAACCATGGTGATAAGGTATGATTATCATCAACCATGTGAAGGGTTTGTACCATACCATCAGGATGATAGGGTGAAACCATTATCTACCACTAAATGGTTTGTACCTGAAAATCTAGCATGGTCTCTTCTACACATGTGATATCCTATACGAGCACGAGCTACTTAAGAATGTTATACTAATGCATCAATCATACGTGTCATATTGTTATATTATGCTTGTTGCCTAATGTTACACATTTGACTATGATGCCTGACTCTTATTGGATTGCATCTTACATACTTAGTACATTCAAATATACTAACGCATGCTCTTTCCTACATGATATCATTATGTAGGAACTGGTGCCCAAGTTAATCATCCTCCTCCTCCACGTGGCTAGTTCGACTCAAGCTAGTTGGTGAGTCCTCCACTTCAGGGACCTTAGTCAATGTTGCTCTTATTATGTATTGAGATATTCTTCTTTATGTTATATTTTGACTATGAGGGTGAGCCCAGTTGTTTTGTCTTGGCCCCTGCTCTTATCTATTATCACAACCCAAGTATAGGGCCTAGACGTGACACGACTATGGGGAACCCAAAGGAACCCCAAACAAGCCTCTTAACTTGTCATTACACATCATTGGTCGTGGAAACATACAAAACATTAAAGAGCAAGAATAGTGGCAAAGGGGCTGAGGGAAAAATCTTGCACAATACCACAATCAAAAGAAAAAAGTCAACTCATATCATAGATACATAACATGTCCAATAACCACTTTACTACATAGATAAGAGCGGGGGCCAAGATAAAGCAACAGGGCTCACCCTCATAGTCAAATAGAACATAAAGAAGAATGTCTTAATACATAATAGGAGAAACATAGACAAAGGTCCCCGAAGTTGAGGACTCACCAACTAGTTTGAGTAGCACTGAACTAGCCATGCGGAGGATGATGATGATCAACTTGGGCTTCGATCCCTACATGGTGACATCATTTAGGCATGTAGTATACGTTAGTACATTAGAATGTACTAAGTATGTAGGATGCAATGAAACAATAGATAGGCATCATAATCAAAATGCATAATATTAAGCAATAGGCATAATATAACAATATGGCATGTATGATCATTGCTTAAGTAAACATGCTTAAGAAACTCATGATCATATAGGATATCATATGTCGAAGAGACCAAGATAGCTATTCAAGGTACAAACCCCTTGGTGGTTGTGTGATATAAACCTCTCACATGGTTGATGATAATAACACCTTATCAACATAGTGGCGAAGTACAAACTCCTCACATGGTTGATGAGTACAAACCCCCAACATGGTTACCAAGGCTCTTATCCCCTCGAATCGGGTATGGTCTAATGCAGCACTTTATACAGTATATATAATATACATAAGCTCATTTTATCACCATGTAGTCATTGATATCATATCTCAAGCTTTGGACCTTCAACTCCTAAAGAAACCACATCCTGATATTTTATCAAACACTTAGAGGCTATGTAATGCTAGTATAAAACCATGAAATATAGAGATGAAATCATGCAAGAAATCTATTGTAAAACCATCAATCAACTCCTTGTAACACCCTTGAGCAATATACATCAAAACCCATTCTCAAATCTTACATCAACTCAAAGATTTATAGCTCAAAACATGAAAAAAGAGTCACAACTGTACATAGCTTTAACATAGTGTGCAGTGAATTTCATAATAATCAAGATCCATTTGTAACAACAACAACAACAACAACATACCCCAGTGCCTCAAAAGGCTCTCGCTCATTGCGGGGTGGGGGGGTCGAATGTACGCAGCCTAACCCCTATGTTTAAAAACATAAAGCGGTTGTTTCCAGATGACCCATGAGAGCGTTGAAAGTTGCATTGACTAACTGCTACTTCACAAATGAAAAAAAGCGCAGATAGTTTAAAGAGCCATTTTGCTTTATTCCATCATACTCCAAGGCCAAAAAATAGTCAATCTTTGGCTCCATCCGAGATTGATGGGAACAAGATCCATTTGTAAATCAACCTTAAATTATGCAATTTGAGTAAAAGGAGAATTGGGTATCATGTGTGAAAGGAACCCATGAAAGAAACCCAATACCTTGCCTTAGAGATGAACTTGGTGAAGATTGGAGATGGAGACTTGATGCTTGAAGAGGAACCTTGAAGGAGAACCTTAGCTTGGGATGAGGGTTTGGGACTTGAGTTTTGGAAGTGAAAATATGACTAAGTGTTTGAGTGAGTATTGGGAAATGCTTAGGATGATACGAGGGTGAAAGTTGGCTAAGTATAGGTAAAAACGCATTTGGGAACACTTAGGCCCAAGGGTAAGAAGTCTTTGACCGAACCAAAAAAAATAGTCTCCAAAATGAACAGGGGCGTGTCACGATGGCAACGCGAAAATTCCAATGGAATTTACATTCTTGGAATTTCATAATTGCTAATTTTTCGCTCTTAAATCAGGGTTAGACCCTTTTTTACCTAATTTGGACCCCATGTAAAAGAATATGATGTCGGATTTGAGGAATAGCAAATGGATTTTGAGATGTATAGAATTTAAAATTCCAGGCATTCCGAGGCACGTTTTTGGGCACTTTTTGGGGTCGTTTTGATATCTCCCCCTTGGAAACATTTGTCCCTGAATGTAAAAGAGACGTAAAAGACAAGAATGATCATAAACAAATTAGGCCTAACTAAAATGCAAATTTACATTTAAAAACACAATTTTCAAAATCTCAACATTAGTGCAAAATCATCATGACTTGCCAACTTAAACATGAAAGCATATGAATGACTTAAAATCACATAGGAGACTTAGAATTAGTACGTTAGGGGTTGAAACATTAGACTTAAAATCACATAGGGGACTTAGAATTCATACGTTAGGATTGAGTTGAGTGGAAAAGATAAGGATACCGCTTTCGCATGTCCGCTTCGGCATCCCAAGTAGCACTTTCAATTTATTGGTTCCTCCAAAGGACCTTAACGGATGCCACCTCCTTTTTCCACAATCTCTTCACTTTCCTATCTGGGATCTAAACCGAAACCTCCTCATAAGTAAAGTTATCATTAGCAACATCCACAACATCAAGAGGCACAATAGCATCAAGATCACCAACACATTTCCTCAACATAGAGACATGGAATACTAGATGAACCAAATTCATTTCAGTAGGAAACTTGAATTCATAAGCTATCTTTCTAACCCTCTTCAAGACCTCATAAGGACAAACATATCTTGGACTCAATTTCCCCTTTTTTAAAAAAATGGACCACACCTTTCATTGGAAAAACCTTCAAGTATACCCAATCACCCACTTTGAATTCAAGCTCTCTTCTTCTCACATCGGCATAGGATTTTTGATGAGTTTGGTCCATCTTCATCCTTTCCCTAATCATCCTAACCTTCTCAAGAGCATCCATAACCAGATCTGGTCCCAATAAAGCCACCTCTCAAACCTCAAACCAAACAACCGAGGAGCTACAACATCTCCCATAAAGAGCCTCAAAAGGGGCCATATCCATGCAAGAGTGATTGCTATTATTGTAGGCAAACTCAATCAAAGGATGATGGTCATCCCAACTACCCCTCAACTCCATTACAGAAGCCCTTGGCATATGCTCAAGTGTTAGAATGGTTGTTCCGCTTGGGGGTGAAAGGTTGTACTAAGGTGAACTTTTGTACTAAGACCCTTTTGAAAGGACCTCCATAAATGTGAAGTGAATTGTAAACCACGAGCCAATATAATAGACAAAAGAACTCCATGCAACCTCATTAACTCATGGATGTACAACCTTACATACTCTTTAACCTCATATGTGGTCTTAATAGGTAGAAAGTGAGCCGCTTTCATCATCCTATCAACCACCACCCAAATGGAATCAAAACCTTTTCTAGTCTTCAGCAACCCAACCAAAGAATCCATATTAGCTACTTCTCACTTCCAAGTGGGAATCTCTATATCTTGAATTAGGCCACCCAACCTTTGATGTTTGGCTTTGACTTGTTGACAACTATGGCAACCAGAAACGAATTTGGCAATGTCCCTCTTCATGCCTCCCCACCAATACAAATCCCTCAAGTCTCTATACATTTTTGTATAACCGGGGTGGATAGAAAAATAAAATTATGGGGCTCATCAAGAATCTTCTCCCTCAAACCATCAACACACGGCGTACATAATCTACCTTGGTACGTAAGGGCACCATCTATCCCTTGGGAGAAAACCTCTACTTTTTCCTCTTTCACCAAGGGGTTCAATTCAAGGAAGGATGAGTCAAGATCTTGTTTTGCTATCACCTCATCAACCAGTGAAGACTTAGAGCCATCAGCAACAACCACACCATCATCCCCAACCTCTTCCTACCTAACCCCTAATCTATCCAATCTATGTACCTCTCTGGCCATGTCACTATCACCACCATCAACATAGGCAAGGCAAACCATAGACACCCCACTCAAGGCATACGCCACCACATTTGCCTTACCCAAATGATAGTGCACACTCATGTCATAGTCTTTAAGAAGTTCTAACCATTTCCTTTGCCTCAGGTTGAGATCTTTTTGAGTGACGACATATTGGAGGCTCTTATGGTCAGAGAAGATATCAATAAGCATCCCATACAAATAATGACGCCAATTCTTTAATGCAAACACAAGGGCAGCTAATTCAAGATCATGGGTAGGGTAGTTCTTTTCATGTAACTTGACTTGCCTAGAAGCATAAGCTATGACCTTACAATTTTGTATTAGCACACAACCCAAACTAACTCTAGATGCATCACAATACACAACAAAACCCTTAAGCCCATCTAGTAGTGACAGTATAGGAGCGGATACAAGCCTATCCTTCAATGTTTGGAAGTTTCTCTCACATTCATCGGTCCAAACAAACTTAACCTTTTTTGAGTCAATTTGTCATAGGGGAAGCAATGGTGGAGAACCCATTCACAAACCTTCTATAATAACCTGCTAGTCCCAAGAAGCTCCTAATGTCCGATGGGGTCAATGGTCTAGGCCAATTTCTAATCACATTGATTTTCTTAGGGTCCGCTTTTATACCATCCTCCGACACCACATAACCCAAGCATGCAACCTCCTTCAACAAAAATTCACACTTATCATATTTGACATACAATCTCTCCTCCCTCAACCTTTGCAACACAACCCTCAAATGTGAGTAGATCAAAATATCATCAATGAAGACCACAATAAAGGAATCAAGATAAGGTTTGAAAACCCTATTCATTAGGTCCATGAAAATGGCCGGCACATTAGTCAATCAAAGACATCACAACAAACTCATAATGCCCATATCTAGTTCACAAGGACGTCTTTAGAATATCACACTCCCTCACCCTCACTTGATGGTACCCGAACCAAAAATCAATCTTAGAGAAGAAGCTATCCCCTTGCAATTGGTCAAATAAGTCATCAATTCTTGGAAGAGGATACCTATTGTTTACAGTGACCCTATTGAGTTGCTAGTAGTCAATACACATTCTAAGTGACCCATCCTTCTTTTTCACAAACAACACCGGGGCACCCCAAGGTGATTGGCTAAGCCTAATAAATCCCTTTTCCAACAAATCTTGCAATTGTTCCTTTAACTCCTTCAACTCCGTCGAGGCCATACGCTAAGAGGGAATAGAGACAGGTTGTGTATCGGGAAGGAGATCTATACCAAAATCTATCTCCCTTTCGAAAGGGACACCGAGAAGGTCATTTGGGAAGACATCAAGAAACTTTTTAACAATCGGAACCGATACCATGGAAGGGACTTTGTACTCCACATCTTTAACACTCACAAGATGATACAAACACCCTCTAGAAATCAACTTATGGGCTTTAATGCATGAAATGAACCTACCCTTGACCACCACATCTTCACTTTCCCACTCAAGGACGAGTTCATTAGGGAATTAAAACTTGACCCTATGGGTTCTATAATCAATAGAGACATAGTAGCCGTGCAACCAATCCATACCAAGTATGACATAAAAATCTACCATGTCTAATTCAATAAGGTCACAAGGTAACAACTTATGGAAAATGCAAATAGGATAACTTCTGTAGACTTTCCTAGCAACAATAGAGGCACAATAGGAGTAGACACTTCATATGACTCATTCAAAACCTAGAGGACAACATGGAACCATTTAGCAACAAGAGGATTAATAAAGGAAAGAGCGGCACCCGGATCAATCAAAGCATACACATCAAAGTCAAAGATTTTCAACATACCGGTAACTACATTTGGGACCTCACCAACCCCTAGCCTTCCATGTAGAGCATAAAATCAGTTGTACCTTAGGGAACTACCTTGAGGACTACCTCTCCCCAATCGGACCGCATTAGCACCCCAGACCTTTCCATGGTTTCTTGGACAATCAACCTTCTTGTGAAAAAGCTCCCCACATTCATAGTATACATTAGAACCCTTCAAACATGGGCCTCCATGGCTCCTTCAACATTTAGGGCACGCATCAATATGAGCCATCCCACCAACACCTTGAGGCATAAGGAAGTCATTGGAAAACCCCCTATTAGTAGCATGAGGAGGCCCTTAGCCTTGACAAAATGTAGCACCCTTTTGGAATTTACCCTCAAATCGGGCCCTCTTGGCCTCATGCCCCCTTCTATTCCTTAATTTCTCCTCCTCCATTTCTTAGCATAGGTCATCAACCGAGATAAGTCCATGTTGCTAATTAGCATGGCAGATCGGCATGCTTCACTTACCAAGTTGGAGACCCCCATCACAAACTTATTCATCCTAGATCTAGGATCAGCCACCAAATGAGGAGCATACATTGAAAGTTAATTAAACATGAGGGCATACTCTCTCACACTCATAGCACCTTGTTTCAAGTTCATAAACTCTGCTAACTTTGCTTCCCTAAGATCAAGAGGGAAAAACCAATTAAGTAAAGCCAATTTGAACTCCTCCCAAAGCAGCACATTACCAATCCTGTTCTCACCCTTCTATTGATCATTCCATATTTGAGCTACCCCTTTGAGCTGGTATGTCGCCAACTCTGCCTTTTCATTCGGCCCAACAACCATGATATTTAAGATTTTGTAGACCTCATGGAAAACCAGAGGATTCATCCTCATGAGGTCTCTTACCCTAGCTCTCGGGGTTGTAGCAGGAGGGGCTTGGGCCTATTGATTGACTTGGCTGGCCACACTTGGGAAAGCATAGTGAGAGCAACCCGAAGCTCACCATTGGTAGGTTGCTCCTCGAGAGTTTGGGACCTTCATCCTCGAGTGTTTGGCATGATCTAACATAGAAAAGAACAATTGTTAGGGGTAAAACTTACTACAACTCTGCCGTATAAGGTAAAACATGAAAAGGGAAACATTTCCTAAAATGTCTCATGGCCTTCTACTTATAGTCATGGCGCGCTTTACAACCATTAATAGGACTCTAATCGACATAGTGGGTTAGAATTCGAGTATCTATCAACCTAGTGCTCTAATACCAATCTTGTCACGCCCCAAGCCTACGTCCTAGATGTGACACAGCAAATGCGGAACCCAAAGTAATCCCAAACAAGCCTCTTAACTTGTCATTACACACCATTGGAAGCGGAAGCATATAAAACATTAAAGAGCAGAAACAAGGGAAAAGGGGCTAAGGGAAAAAGCATGCAAAATACTATAGTCAAAAGACAAGAGTCAACACATTTCATAGATATATAACATGTCCAACAACCACCTCTATTACATAGATAGGAGTCGGGGCTAAGACAAAGCTACCGGGCTCACCCTCATAGTTTTAGAACATAAAGAAGAATGTGTCAATACATAATAGGAGAAACAAAGAGTAAGGTCCCCGAATTGTAGGGCTCACTAACTAGCTTAAGTAGCACCGAACTAGCCACGTGGAGGAGGATAATGATCAACTTGGGCTCCGATTCCAACATGGTTATATCATGTAGCCATAGAGTATGTGTTAGTACGTTTGAATATACTAAGTATGTAGGATGCAATACAACAATAGATATGCATCATAATCAAAATACATAATATTAAGCAATAGGCATAATATAACAATATGACATGTATGATCAATGCTTAAGTTACTCATGCTCATATAGGATATCATATGTGTAGAAGAGACCAAGCTAGCTATTCAAGGTACAAACCTCTTGGTGATTGTGTGGTATAAACCCCTCATATGGTTTGGGATAATCACACCTTATCAGTATGGTGGCGAAGTAGAAACCCCTCACATGGTTGATGAGCATAAACTCCCCACAAGGTTACCCGGGCTCTTACCCCTCGATCTGATATAGTCTAATGCAACACTTTATATAGATAATATCATATACATAAGCTCATTTCATCACCATATGGTGATTCATATCAAATCTCATGATTTGGACCTTCAACTCCTAAAGAAACCACATCCGAATATTTTATCAAACACCTAGAGGGTATATAATGCTAGTATAAAATCATGAAATATAGCAATGAAATCATGCAAGAAAAATCATTATAAAAAAATGAATCAACACCTTGCAATACCCTCAAGCAATATACATCAAAACCCATTCTCAAAAGCTAGGGTAAGAGACTTCATGAGTTCAGAGTTAAAAGTTATGGCCATTTTACTGAAGATTGCCAGTGCAGAGTTGCACTATGAGCCCAAAGTTAAGAGTCATAGGTTAGGGTATGACTCATAGTTCAAGATCATAGCAATTTCCAGAGACTTTAAAATTGAGCCTAGGGGTCATGTGAGGGGTTCTACTAGTCATAGTACTACCTACGGGTCGTAACAGGGCCCGTAACAGTCATTAGATGGCTTTTTAGGAAGGGTTATTTTGGTCCTTTCCCACCCTTTCTGAGCTCTAGATTGACATTTTTATACTCATTCAAGGTCCCAAAACCCTTAAGTTCTTATTGTATCGATAAAATACTCTCTCAAACCCTTATACTAATATTTCACTCCAAAATCAAGTGACCGAATCTCTTCTGGATCTAAGGATTTTCTTCAAGCTTCAAGCCTCCATTTTAAATTATCATCAAAAACTTCTCCAAAGCTAAAGTATGTAGGTTTCAATCATTAGGTCATTTTTCCCATGGTGCCCAATCCTCTTTCTACTTAAAATACATGATTTAAAGTTGATTTTACATGTGTATTTTGTATATTAAGAAATTTACTGCACAGTGATTTGAGTTCATGAAAGTATGGTTGTTTTAACATGTTTTGAGCTCTAAATCTTAGATCTAATTTGTGATTTGATAAAGGGTTTTAATGTATATTGCTTGAGGGTGTTCCACGGTGTTGATTAATAGTTTTACAATAGATTTTCTTGAGTAATTTTATCTCTAAATTGCATGGTCTTATACCCCCATGATGCACCCGCCAAGTGTTTGATAAAATGTCTGAATTATCATTCTTGGATTGTCGAAGGACTAATGCTTTGCATATGAGATATATGACTTTATGATGATTAATGAATGACATATGTGTGATAATTTCATAATGATCTTCTATAGTATTGCATGTTGACCATAACTATGTTGAGGGGTTAGTTCCTTGACCACTATGATGGACGACGAGAAGTCCATTAAACATGTTGAAGGGTTAGTACCTTGACCATCCTTGACCACTATGATGGAGGGTGAGAAGTCCATTAACCATGTTGAGGGGTTAGTACCTTGACTACTATGATGGAGGATGATGAAGTCCATTAACCCTGTTGAGGGGTTAGTATCTTAACAACTATGATGGACAGTGATAAAGTCCATTAATCATGTTGAGGGGTTAGTACCTTGAAAGTTATGATGAACGGTGACAAGTCCATTAACCAAGTTGAGGGGTTGGTACCTCGACCACTACCAAGGGGGTGTTAAGCCTTGGATTACAAAAACTACTTTGCTTGGTCTATGATAATGGTCTCTCCTTATATATGTATTATGATCTATATCAGTATGATTTTTTCAAGAAACATCCATTCATGCATATCATATTGTTATATGCTATCCCCATTGTCAATGTTTATGCATTTCAATTATGTTGTCTATATCTTGTTGCATTGCATCCAACATACTTTGTACATCTAAATGTATTAATGCATACTTTATTCCATCATGATATTACCAGGTAGGAACCAGAGCTCCATTTGGTAATCATCCCCCTCCATGTAGCTAGTGGTAACCATTCAAGCAAGTTGGTGAGTCCTCCACTACGGGGACATTGGTTTACATTCCTATGTTTTGTATTAAAGACTATCTTTCCTTTCGATATGCTTTGACTATGAGGGTGAGCACGATTGCTTGTCTTGGCCCCCGCTAAGTTCTATGTTAGAGGTGTTGTTGGACAAGATATGTATTATGCTTGAGCTTTGACTCACATATGATATCCAAGCTAATTAAATATAAGTCTCTCTCTCCCTTAGTCCAAATGTTTCTTATGATGATTTATCTTGCTTTCGTGACCAAGGATGTGTGATGAGATGCTAAGAAGCTTGTTTGGGATTCCTTCAGATTCCCCATTCACCGGTCATGTCTAGGCCCTAGGCTTGGGTTGTGACACTTTGTGGTCTTGTTGAATTAGACATGGTAGATTTTGATGTCATTCTTGGGATGAATTGGTTACATGCATACTATGCTGTTATTGATTGTAGAACCCATAGAGTCAAGTTTAAATTCCCTAATGAACCAATCCTTGAGTGGGAAAGTCAAGATGTGGTGGTCAATGGTAGATTCATTTCTTACATTAAAGCCCATAAGTTGTTCTCTAAGGGGTGTCTTTATCATCTTTTGAGGGTTACAAATGTGCAGTCTAAAGCCCCTGTTATAGAGTCGGTTCCGGTTGTAACTGAGTTCCTTCATGTCTTCCCAAATGACTTTCCGAGTGTTCCTTCTGAAAGAAAAATAAATTTTGGTATAGACCTCCTCCTCGATACTCAACCTATCTCCATTCCCCCTAATCGTATGGCCCCGATGGAGTTGAAAGAGTTAAAGGAATAATTGAAAAATTTGTTGGAAAAGGGATTTATTAGACCTAGTCAATTACCTTGGAGTACTCCGATATTGTTTGTGAAAAAGAAGGGTGGGTCACTTAGAATGTGTACTGATTATTGACAACTCAATAGGATCACTATGAAGAATAGGTATCCTCTTCCAAGAATTGATGATTTGTTTGACCAATTGCATAGGGCTAGTTGTTTCCCTAAGATTGATCTTAGGTCCGGGTATCATCATGTAAGGGTGAGGGAATGTGATATTCCCAAGACGGCCTTCCTGATTAGATATGGGCATTATGGGTTTGTTATGATGTCGTTTGGGTTGACTAATGCACCAACCATCTTCACGGACCTAATGTATAGGGCCTTCAAACCTTACCTTGATTCCTTTGTTTTGGTCTTCATCGATGATATTTTGATCAATTCGCATAGTAGGAAGGAACATATGAGGCATTTGAGGGTTAGGTTGTAAAGATTGAGGGAAGAGAAATTGTATGCCATGTATGACAAGTGTGAATTTTTGTTGAAGGAGGTTACATTCTTGCGTCATGTGGTGTCGGAGGATGGTAAAAAAGTGGATCCTAAGAAAATCGATGTGATTAGAAATTGGCCTAGACCATTGACATCGGACATTAGGAGTTTCTTGGGCCTAGCGGGTTATTATAGAAGGTTTGTGAATGGTTCTCCTCCATTGCTTCCCCTATGACCAAATTGACTCAAAAGAAGGTTAAGTTTGTGTGGACCGATGAATGTGAGAGGAGCTTCTAAACATTGAAAGACAAGCTTGTGTTTGCTCCCATATTGTCACTACCGAATTGGTTTGAGGGATTTGTGGTGCATTGTGATGCTTCCCGGGTTGGTTTGGGTTGTGTGTTGATGCAAAATGGTAAGT
Organism: Solanum clarkiae; assembly: GCA_011800125.2. Lineage (NCBI taxonomy): Eukaryota > Viridiplantae > Streptophyta > Magnoliopsida > Solanales > Solanaceae > Solanum > Solanum clarkiae. The sequence goes on along the minus strand of JAABOM020005793.1, from coordinate 1,338 downwards.
TCATAGCTTATGCTTCTAGACAACTCAAGGTACATGAATAGAACTACCCTACCGATGATCTACAGTTAGCCGCCGTTGTGTTTGCATTAAAGATTTGGCGTCATTACTTTAATGGGTTGCATGTGGATGTGTTCGCCGATCATAAAAGCCTCTAATATGTCTTCACTCAAAAAGGTCTCAACTTGAGGCAAAGGAGATGGTTAGAACTTCTTAAAGACTATGATATAAGTGAGCACTTTCATATGGGAATGGCAAATGTGGTGGCGGATGCCTTGAGTAGGGTGTATATGGGTTGCCTAGCCCATGTTGAAGGTAGTGATAAGGAGATGACTAGGGAGGTGCATCAATTGGCTAGATTAGGGGTTAGGTTGGAAGTTGTTGGTGATGATGTTGTTGTTGTTATTGATGGGTCTAACTCTTCATTGGTTGATGAGGTTATAGCAAAACAAGATCTCGACTCCTCCTTGCTTGAATTGAAGGCCTTTGTGAAAGAGGGCAAAGTAGAGGTTTTCTCCCAAAGGGGAGATAGTGTCCTTAGGTACCAAGGTAGGTTATGTGTGCCTTGTGTTGATGGTTTGAGGGAAAAGATCCTTGATGAGGCCCACAATTCTTCTTATTATATCCATCCCAGGTCCACCATAATGTTTAGAGATATGAGTGAGGTGTATTGGTGGGGAGGCATGAGGCGGGACATTGCCAAATTTTTCCCCAGTTGCCATAGTATTCAATAAGGCAAAGTCAAACATCAAAGGTCGGGTGGCCTAACCCAAGACATAGAGATTCCTACATAGAAGTGGGAGGTGATTAATATGGATTTTCTGGTTAGGTTGCTGATGTGCTATCAAAATACAACACATTTGATGCCTAAAATAATGAATTTTGTGAGTTCTTAATGCAACTTTTATTGTTTTTATGTGTTTTTGTGTTGTTATTACAGAAAAGGTAGGTTGGCATGCTTTTGGGGAAACATTAGAGATTTCGCTGAAGCACAAGACATATGAGCTTACCTATGAGTTGTAGCCCAAGATACGAGTTGTATGGTGATCTCGTACCCAGAAACACAGAGCAAAAATCAGAAATCTTCGAAGTGGAGGTCTATCACAACCCAATCCAGGGCCGCGACTGGTGCCGATTAGGCACCCTGACAAACACTAACTAATTTTCCAACAATCATAGCCAAGGAATTTTTTTTTTTTAATTTTGGCAGAGTTTCCTTTGTTTTACTAACTAACCACACCTGCAGCGAACCCAACAGACAGCAAACATACACATACATATATAAATATGCGGGCCGACGAGGTCACCGCTGCGGAACATCCGCCCAACAAACACATCATA
>JAABOM020005774.1:0-20201 GCA_011800125.2 Solanum clarkiae | reverse complement strand
TATATATATAGACAGACAGATAGATAGATATAGATATAGATATATATAACAAAAAGAAAAAGAAAACAAGAAAGAAAACTTCCACTAAACTATCCTCCCACTACACTACACACATTACTACATTACACTCCTAGATCTGCACACTTGAATACATGCCTCTCCCCCTCACACACATGCACAACTACATATACCCTCCCTCACAACAAAGCACTCATTTTCCACAACAATCTACACCTACACGGCAAAAACAAAAAATCCTACACCACTTTTAACTTTTTCCACTCACAGAAACACACCCAAAAAGAAAATCATACGCAACATAAAAAAGGGGCGGAATTTGAGGTTTGTCTTCACGGTTCAAGTTCGTAGATCCTATTGTATTCTACTTTTTGTAATCATTCTTCACAAGAGATAACACTTATCTTTCTTTTCCAATTTAATGTGATTGCAATATATTAAAGTTGTCAAATTCTGTATGTATTTGACCCGTTAATATTCATTGACATTTATTGCAATATGAATTATGTTCAAATCTTTTATATCAACTTTTTGTTTAGATGTTTCATATTGTTAAATTTAGTGTAAAACTGTTAAATAGTTTATTTCGTATTGAGTAAATGCATTGTCCAATTATGATGATACGTACATTTACGATTTAAAAACTGAATGACAAAATAATTAATGATATGAATTCTTTATATAAAATATTGCTTTTAGTCTGTAGATTCTTATTTTATTTTTATGACTAAAAATTTAGGTGTTCAGATTTTCGAACGTACGGAATGGGCAAAACTTATATAAAAAAATATATTCGGGAATTCTTACTAATATCATGCTCACTTTTCTTAGAAAACAAAACATAAAATGAAAATAAAAAATGAAAAGTTTGTAACATTTTACATCTCTTTTGAGTCATGATCTTTTTAGCACATTAACTTAAGAATTTTATGTTGATCCATGTAATTAATATTGAATTGTTGAATTATGCTTTTTGTGAGTCACAATGACTAATTCTTTAAAAAAAAAAAGGTAAATTTTTTTGACTTTGTAAAAAAATAATTATTATATAAAAATTAATTAAGAATAAAATCAAGGATGCGATGACGCACCATGACTAAATGAGTTTAGTAATTTTCCTGTCTTTAATCCAAATTAAAATTTGCTTACAAAATTCTTAAGATGTAAGGAAGGCAATCACGCCTCTAACGTCTAGACGAAGAATGCGGTGATGCATCTAAGTTGAGACTCATAAAGTCTATAATTTTATGTCCAAAAAATTGAAAAATGAATGAATTAACGCTCATAAACACAATTTATCCCAAAAATAATTTAAGGTAAGTATAGGTTGATAAAAGCAACCATGCTAGAACCACGGGATTCGAGGGATACCTAACACCTTCCCTTCGTTCAACCGAATTCCTTACTTGATCTTTGTATATGCAGACCAAACAATAAAGAGTCATTTTCTTTTGATTAGGGATTTAAATTAGGTGACTTGGAACACCAAAACTCAATTCCAAGTGGCGATTCTGAATAAACAAAATAATCCCTTTTCAAAATGTCAGTTAAATTGGAAAAACACTATTTTTCAAAACCCTATGTGGGGGAAAATAGGGGTATAACAGATGGCGACCTTGAATAAACAAAATAATTCCTTTTCAAGTGTCACTTTAACTGGAGAAACTCTATTTTTCAAAACCCTACATGGGGGGAAAATAGGGTGTAAAAACTCTGCGTGGGGGAAAAATAGGGTGTGACAAACATAACATGAAATAAGCAGATATTATCCTTAGAATTAAGGACTCACCAAAATTTTCTCTGAGAACCGAACTAGCCACGTGGAGGAAGATGATCAAAAGAAGTTCTGATTCGTACATAGTGATATCATGTAAGCATAGAGTATATATTAGTACGTTTGAATGTATTAAGTTATGGGGTGCAATGCAACAAAAATATAAGCCAATATATTCAAAATGCATAATCATAATCAATGGTTATATAATCTCAATATGACATGTATGATCAATATTTGAAATAAAACATGCATGTAAAATATTTAAAATGCATAATATATAATATATATGTGGGAAGAGACCTCAACCGACATAGAACAAGTAGCTACAACTTGGACTCCGAGGCCTGACACTCTCTCGGTTCAGGAGACCGGGCATGACATCCTCCGGCGGAGTGTGTTCTACTTTCCAAGGTAAACAAAATTTGATAAAAATGATAATGTGCACTAGATGGATCCATTAGTATAGCAAGGGTAATAAATGATCCTATGGTGGCAGATAGTTTAGAGACTAAAGACTTTATATAAGCACCCCTCGAGTCAATCGATGCTAAGTCTAATCCCACGGAATACTTGAAATAATCATAATTTTAATAACTTGTAAGAAACATGATAACATGATATGAGTAGCTCTTAAACATGCTTGACCTCTACTAGTGAGCCTAACTTGAACATAAGAGTAGATAATAATCATACATGAACCATTGCTTTAACATAAAATGGCTCACAAGAGGTAAAAATCTTGAAAATAGGCTCAACTTGATACTTTTAAAATTATAGATACTTTTCATGAATTCAATACATGCTTGAAAGCCCTTAATCATGATGAAGTCAATTGACCTGTAAATCATGTAATAGTTCATCAACAACTTGCGAATTCTTGTCATCTAATTTTATCAAACACATGGTAGATTCATGATATTTGTTCAAAATCATGCAACTCATGAGTAAAACAAGAAGAGTAAACTCAATACAAATCAAGCCATCAATATTCTAGTAAAACCCTCATATAGGGTATCTTGAAATTCATCTCAAAAGCACATAATAGTTCATAGTTTCATAGCTCAAATCATGCATAATCTCAATAGACAAAATCAATTCATAGAATAAGCTTGAAATATATACTCATGCATAATCAATCAATACTTGATAAAATTCCACATAATTTATATTCATATGTCATAATAAAAGATACTCATAAGTGATACAACTTGAAATCATGCAATTTTCATAAAAATAGAAGGTTGGGCTCCATAGGTGAAAGGACCTATGGATGAAGACCCACATACCTCAAACTTGGATTTTCTTGAGACTGAGTTGGGGAAAACTTGAAGCTTGAGATGGGTTCTTGAGTTCCAAAGTTGAGCTTGAAATCCTTGATTTGAATGAGAGATTTGATGAAGTCATGGAGAGGTTTTAGAGAGGGTTTTTAAGAGATATAGAGTTGAAAATGGCTAAGTATGGTAGATTTCACGTTTAAATGACCCCAATGCCCTTGGACGAAATAAGAAAAACTGGAAAATTTTACACTAGTCCGTGCCCCTAGCGCGATGCGGACCAAACGCACAGGCCAAACAACACTAGTTCGCGCCCTAAGTGTGTCATGGCCTGGGTCCGGACAACCATTGGAATTCAAAAATTAGCAAAAAATATTTTTCGTTATGGGTCTTATAAAATCCAGGTTATACTCATTTCCCACTAAATTTTGCTCCATGATCAAGAACATAAAGTCGAATTTTGAAATCATACACGGATTTTAAGAAATATGTGAAAATTATGATTATGGGGCATTTCGAAGCACATGAGTGATGTTTCAATATCTCCCCCTTGGGAACATTCATCCCCCAATGTCAAAGAAACATGTGGTAAGAGAAGTAATTATGAAGATTTCAGCCTGACGTGAATACAACAAATGCACTTATATATCATTTTCAAAATCTCTCAACATGAATGTTAAAAATCACCATAAATTTGTTACCATGAACATGAATGCATGAAACACGACATGAGGGCTGAACTTAAGACTTGAAATCATAGATGGGACATATACAGATACATTACGTTCATCTTGAGTAGAGTGGAAGAGATATGGATATCGCTTTTTCATGTCCGCCTCGGCTTCCCATATGGCATTTTCAACTTTTTGATTCCTCCAAAGGACCTTGACGGATGTTACATCTTTGTTCCTCACCCTTTTCACTTGTCTATCCAGTATCTCCACCAGGACGTCCTCATAGGTCAAATAATCCTCCATAACCCCCATAATCTCTAAGGGCACTATAGCACTTGGATCACCTACACATTTCCTTAATATCGACACATGGAAAACTGGATGGACAATGTTCATATCCATAAGCAACTCCAATTCATAGGCAACCTTACCAACTCTTCTCAAAACTCTATAAGGACCCACAAATATTGGGCTCAATTTCCCTTCCTTGCCAAATTGGACCACACCCTTCATGGTGAGACCTACAAGTAAACCCAATCACCAACATTAAACTCACGATCTCTTCTCCTTGCATTTGAGTAGGAATTTTGTCTACTTTGAGCTATCTTCAATCTATCCTTTATCAACCTTACCCACTCTAAAGTTTCCATAACATAATTTGGTCCAATCAATACCATCTCATTACCCTCACCAAGATACCTCCCTAAAGTATCTATACACCTTTGTGGAACCGGGGTGAATAGAATAGGATGAATTATGGGCCTCATTCAAAATCAACTCCCTTAAGTCATCAATATTAGGCACACATAACCTACCTTGGTACCTAAGGACACCATCTCCCCCTTGGGAGAAAATCTCTACTTTACCAACCTTTACCAAGGCTTTCAATTCTAGCAAAGCGGGATCATGGTCTTGTTTTGACTTAACGTCTTCAATCAATGAAGATTTAGAACCATCAAGAACCACCACACCACAATTTTCAATCTTCATTCAACCTAACCCCCAACCTACCTAATCGGTGAACCTCTCTAGCCACCTCTGTGCTACCAACATCAATATGAGCTAGGCTTCTCATGGACACTCTACTTAAAGCATCAACCACAACATTATCTTTATCGGGATGATAGTGCACACTCCTGTCATAATCTTTAAGAAGTTCTAACCACCTTAATGTTATTACCTGACACCACATACCCTAGAGAAAAGCAACCCCTTTCAACCAAAATTCATACTTTTCATATTAATAAACAACCTTTTATCCCTCAAGATTTGCAATGCCACCCTCAAGTGATTCAAATGTTCTTCTTCACTTCGGGAATAAATCAATATATCATAAATAAATACCACCACAAACATGTCAAGGTAGGGTTTAAAGACCCTATTCATAAGATCCATAAATATAGTCGGTGCATTAGTCAAGCCCAAAGAGATCACCACAAATTCAAAGTGCCCATGCCTAGTCCGAAAAGCCGTCTTGGAAGTATCACACTCCCTTACTTTCACTTGGTGGTATCCGGACCAAAGATAAATCCTAGAAAAGTAACTAGCCCTTTATAGTTGATCAAAAAGGTCAGTAATCCTTTGTAGATAGTACTTGTTCGTTATAGTGACTCTATTGAGTTACTGGTAATCAATGCACATTCTAAGGGAACCATTCTTTTTCTTTACAAACAACATTGGTGCACCCCAAGGTGACTTGCTAGGCCTTATGAAACCCTTCTCCAACAAATCCCTCAATTGATCTTTTAACTCCATCGAAGCCATATGGTAAGAGGGAGGTCTATAACAAAGTCCATTTCCCCTTCGGGAGGAGTGCGGGAAAGCTCATCAGGAAAGACATCAAGAAACCCATTGACCACCGAAACAGACTCAATAGGAAGGACTTTAGACTCCACATCCCTAACAATCACAAGATGATAAATGCAACCTTTAGAAATTAACTTTGGGGCTTTAAGATAAGAAATGAATCTACCCTTAACTACCACATTATAACTTTCCCACTCAAGGAAGGGCTCATTAGGGAATTGGAATCTCACTCTACAGGTCCTACAATCAATAGAAGCATAATATGCATGTAATTAATCCATCCTAAGAATGATATCAAAATCCACCATGTCAAGTTCAACAAAATCACAAGGAAAGACTTTATAGAATATGAACACGGGACAATATCTATAGACTCTTTTAGCAACAATGGACTCACCAACAGGGGTAGATACTTCATAAGGTTCACACAACAATTCAGGACTCACATGAAGCTTTTTGGCAGCCAAGGAGTAATGAAAGAAAGAGCGGCACCCGGATCTATCAATGTATACACATTAAAATCAAAAACCTTTAACAAACAGGTGAAGCACCATGCCAAGTCTAGTGACCCCTAGAGGGGTATAGTTGATAACGTCGATGATCATCATCATGATTCATAGTAACTGATGGACAATGTCTCAACTTATGATCCTTTGCACCACACTCGAAACATCCACTCGAACCGGCCAAGCAACCTCCCGAATGGTACCTTCCACACTTGTGGCACATTGGAGAAGCTTGAACACCAACACCTTTGCCCTTCCTTCGAGAATATGGACAACCAACAACCTTGTGGCCCATATTGCCACACAAAAAGCATGCACTCATGTTCCTCCAACATGTACCACTATGATTTCTCCCATATTTTGGGAATCTAGGATGGGTCACTCCACCATTGTCACTGGGCTTAGCATATGGAAGCCTACCTTCAAATTGAGCCCTTATTCTCCCTTCCTTTGAGGTCACCAGGCAATCTCACATCTTATACCCAACATCCCCACACTTGGAACAACCGTCAGTGCCCGCTAAACACTTCCCTTGAAGCTTCTTGCCACACCCCTGACAAATGATCCTTTCCTTCTTGTACTTGGGCACCGGTAGACTAGTAGAAGATGAAGCACCCTCGACTCGAGCTCTCTTAGCCTTTCTCTCCCCCCTCTTATCATTTGAGGTTTTAGGGGCATCCATCGATTGGTTGAGTTGACCAGTTACAACCTTGGCAAATAGCCATAGAGCATTGTGAACCTCAGTATTTGATATATCATCATTGAGAAGTTGATCATCGAGTGAGAGATGGTTACAGTCCGAACCACCATTTTGAATAGCTTGAGACATATTATGAAACGTAATGGTTAGGAATTTGCAATAATCCTTAGAGGACGTAGCTCTACCACATGACATAGATCATGAAGAAGTGAAACATTTTCTAAAACGCCTCACATCTTCCCATTCATAGTCATGGCGCGCTTCACAGCCATGAATAAGGCTCTACTTGATATGGTGTGTTGGATTTTTGAGGACCATTAACAACCTAGTGCTCTGTACCAAGCTTGTCACGACCTAAGCCTAGGGCCTGGAAATGACACGATGAATGAGAAGTCTGAAGACAACCCAAACAAGCCTCTTGATTGTAATTTGCTCACATCCTTAGTTGCTGATGAAAAATTAAACAATAATAAGAGTCAATTAATAAAAAGGGGAAAAAGGGACTAATGGAAGTCTTTCACAACATATAAACATAAGAAGAGTCAAGCTTGAAAGCATATACAACCTTAGTATCCAACAACACCTCTACTTTAGAATGGAGCGGGTGCCAAGACACTTTCCGGGCTCACCCTCATAATAATAAGTATCCAACATAGAGAAGAAGTCTCAACATAACATGAAATAAGCAGAAATTGTCCTCGGAATTGAGGACTCACCAAAGCTTTCTCCGACAATCGATCTAGCCACGTGGAGAAGGATGATCAGAAGGAGCTCCAGTTCCTATATGGTGATATCATGTAGGAATAGAGCATGCGTTAGTACGTTTAAATGTACTAAGTATGTGGGATGCAATGCAACAAAGATATAACCCAATATATTCAAAATGCATAATCATAATCAATGGTTATATAATCTCAATATGATATGTATGATCAATACTTGAAATAACACATACATGTAAAATATTTAACTTGCATAATATATAATACATATGTGGGAAGAGACCTCAATCGACATAGACCAAGTAACTACAACTTGGACTCCAAGGCTTGACACCCCCTTGGTTTAGGTGATCGGGCATGACACCTCCAGGTAAAGTGTGGTCTACTTGCCAAGGTAAGCCAAACATGATAAACATGATAATGTGCACTAGATTGATCCACTAGTATAGCAAGTGTAATAAATAATCATATGGTGTTACATAGTTTAGAGACTAAAGACTTTATATAAGGACCCCTTGAGTCGAGCCCCGTTCTTAATACTTAATCGGTTCTAAGTCTAATCTAACGGAATACTTAAAATAATCATAACTTTAATAACTTGTAAGAAACATGATAACATGACATGAGTAGCTCTTAAACATGCTTGACCTCTACTAGTGAGCCTAGCTTGAACATGAGAGTAGATAATAATCATACATGAACTCTTGCTTTAACATGGAATGGCTCACAAGAAGTAAAAATCTTGAAAATAGGGTTCAACTTGATACTTGTAAAATCATAGATACTTTTCATGATTCCATTACATGCTTGAAAGCCCTTAATCATCATGAAGTCACCTGACTTATAAATCATGTAATAGTTTATGAACAACTTAAGAATTCTTGTCGTCTAATTTCATCAAACACATGGTGGGATCATGATACTTATTCATAATCATGCAACTCAAGAGTAAAACAAGAAGAGAAAAATCAATACAAATCAACCCACAAATATTGTAGTAAAACCCTTATTTAGGGTATCTTGAAATCCATCTCAAAAGCTCATAATAGTTCATAGTTCCATAGCTCAAATCATGCATAGTCTCAATAGACAAAATCAATTCATGCAATAAGATTGAAATAGATATTCATGTATAATCAATCAATACTTGATGAAATCCTAACATTATTTATATTCATATTTTATAATAAAAGATACCCATAGGTAATACAACTTGAAATCATGCAATTATCATAAAAAGATAAGGTTGGGCTCCATGGGTGAAAGAACCCATGGATGAAGACCCACATACCTCAAACTTAGATTTTCTTGAGATTGCACTGGGGAAAACTTGAATCTTAAGATGGGTTCTTGAAAGGGATGGCAACGGGGTGGGTGCGGGGTAGGTTGAGCTCAACCCCAAATTTTTTAAACCGCCCCGCCCCCGCATGATGATTTTTTCATTTTTAACTTGTCATGCCCTGCCTCGTCCCGCATATACCTACTCCGCATAAACCCGTCCCGCTTAAATTTTAAAGTTCTTTGATTTTTTAATTGAATTTATTTTCGCTAATTAACGTCTCAACAATTATTTAACTATTTTTAGTTGGAATTTTAATAATTGTTTCTTAATTGTTTATAAAAGTTTCTAATTAACATTTTAACAACTAACAATTTACTGGACCTGTCTAGTTTAAATTTTAGAAAAAAATAAAATTAGAGTCAATGTTTAATATAAAAAGTTTATATATTTAATTTTGACTAGTTAGAAAAAATTTATTTCTTTGAATACCTATTTGGCTTTTTAAACCCGAAACCCGCCTCGTCTCGCATTCACCCTGCCCTGCATAGCTTTAAAACTGCCCTGACCCACATAGCTCTAAACCCTCCCATTACCTGCCCCGCCCCACTCCATTGTCATCCCTAGTTCTTGAGTTCCAATGTTGAGATTGAAATCCTTGAATTTGAATGAGAAATTTGATGAAGTCTTGAAGACGATCTAGAGATGGTTTTCGAGAGATATAAGTTGAAATGGCTAAGTATGGTAAACTTCACATTTAAATGAGCATTGGGTTATAACCCCAATACCCTAGCTGAAATAAGAAAAACTGAGAAAATTTTACACTAGTCCGCCCCCCTAGCACGACACGGACCAAACACGTAGGCCAAATAACACTAGTCCGCGTCCCAGGCGGGTCACGGCCTGGGTGCGAATAGCCACTAGAATTCAAAAATTAGCAAAAATTATTTTTTGCTACGGGTCTTCTTAAATTCAGGTTATACCTATTTCCCACTCAATTTTTCCACCTGATCAAGAATATGAAGTCGAATTTTTGAAATTACGTACGAATTTTGAAATATATGAAAATTACGTTTATGGGGTATTCAGAAGCACATGAGGGGCATTTCAGGGAGTGCGTTCATATGTGATTTGATACCAAAATGGTGAAATTCTTGAACTGCCTGGATGCTGAATACTGACATTCTGCGATTGCGCTCAACACTTCGCGATCCCTGAGAGTTGTTTTCCTGTGCTCCGCCTTCGTGCCTGGCCATAGCGCGTTTGCACTTCTCTGTGTGTAACAACTCCATGTTCACAGAGTGTAATTGCTGCCAAGTACACTTCTTTTCATTTTCAGCTTCTTTTTGCTCCAATTATGCTCCAACTTCAATTCTTCTCAGCAAGTCTCCGTTCTAAGCCACCTAAAATATACATCATTCAAAATATAATTAGCCTCAAGTTATGAAAGTAACAACACAAAATCATAAAAAAGAGTAAGAAATTATTATAGGTTATACACTCATCACCTTCTTGGTTTTAGATGCTATAGAGAAGGTGAAACTCATGAGGAAAAAGTTGAAGATGGATCAAAGTCGCCAAACATCATACTCTAATGTTAAAAAGAGGGATATTGAGGTCAATATCAATGATTGGGTCTATGTGAAGGTTCCATCTGTAAAGGGTGTGGCTAGATTTGGTAAAAAGGAAAAATTGAGCCTTAGGTATACAGGACCTTAAAAAATTCTTAAATGGGTTGGTAAGGTGGCTTATGAATTGGAGTTTTCATTGGAGATGAATATGGTTCATATGGTATTTCATGTGTCAATATTGAGGAAGTTTGTGGGTGATTCAAGCTTCCATTACGCCATTAAAAAATGATAGTGTTGAATAGGACTTGACATATGAAAAGGTTCTGGTTAAGATCCCAGATAGACAAGTGAAGAAGTTGAGGAAAAAAAGAATTACATTCATCAAGGTCCTTTGGGGGAATAAACAAGTCGAAAATCCTATATAGGAAGCAGAAGCGGATATGATGAAAAGATACCCACATTTTTTTCACTCTACTCAAACCTAAGGTATTAAGTTATTCTTACCCATAACCTCAAATTCGTTGTATTTTAGTTTTTCATGTCATTATGCATACTTACATGATTATGAGACACATTTGAGTGATCTTTAAAGCATAAGCTTGGAATTGTCATGAAAATGACGTTTAAGTTGCATTTTGCATTCACGTTGGGTTGTTAGTTTGTTTATTTACTTCTTTTTAATCTTGCTTTTATCACATTTGAGAATGAATGTTCCCAATGAAAAGATATTATAATGTCTCGCTGGTTAAAAAGTTAGAAATGGGAAAGACATGTAGAACATAGTTCTAATGCAAGATAGTGTGAGCCCATCTATGACTTGTGGTTGGGATCATGAGTCATAGACGGATCTTATGGATAGGTCAGGCCTTGGTGAAATTTTAAAGACTGAAGTGAATGTATGAAAGGGTGTCTATGACCCATCAAAAGAACTATGGGTCATAGACATAGGCTCATAGACTAAAGGGTCGAGTTAGGCTTATGAAGTTTGGAAAGGTATCACTGGATGAAAACCCTTTATATGAAATGATTCCTTTTACGAGTAGTAAAATGGGCTCATGGTTTAAGTCCTAGAAGGGTGATACTTTCTAAGTGTAGGATGGTTCTACCAGGGTTATTTATGACCCATAGATTGAACAATGGGTCGTAAAAAGGTTTTCATGAACTGGGGTTTAGAGATGGATTTTAGGAGTTCAAAAGTGTAACGAGAACGAAACACCAACCTACGAGCCTTAGTTTAATCTACAACCCATTGATCAAACTCGTAGATGGGGTGTGACAATTTTTAATAAAGGACAAATTTTTAACCTTTTCTTGCATCATAAGTTCAATACTACACCATTTTAAGACTAACCTTACCCATATCAACCCCATTCCCTCCCCTAGCACTCTCGTTCTCTTCCCAACACAAATAACACCCAAATTTCTCCTAAGGTATTTCCTCCTCCTAAGGGTCAAGAAGGCAAGCCAGGGTTTCAAGGTCTTCCTCCCCAAATCTCAAGCTTTTCTTTTATTCTATAACGGTATGTGGGTTTTGATTTATGGGTTACTTCCACCCATAAAGCTCAAGTATATTCATTATTTTACCTAGCTTTCAAGTTATAGAATCTTTATTCTTGCATGAATATTTGTTAAAGGTTGTCATTATGATATATACAACTATGTGAGTTTTATTGATATAATAATATGATATGATTATGAAAGTTCATGATTTATAAGAAGTTTTCATGAATGGCTATCAAGGGTTTGAATGTTGAGGTGGGTTGTTTTATGAATGATTTGAAGTAATGAGTTCTATAAAGTTTATGCATGTTTATCTTGCATTATATGTTTTTAAAGCTACCATACATCAAATACATCAAGTTTCATGTTATGTTCAGATGAAGCAAGTTATGAAATATAAGGGCTTTAATTAGATGTTTTTGAAAGTTTAAGAAAGTTGCAAAGTATTTATGAAGCTTTTTTTATGAATGATTAAAGATGGTGAAAGGACAATTACAAGCAGATATGGATCCTCTTGTGATAATGACATTCTCACTTGAATGTATTCCTGAAATTTATGAGTTACTTCTATTATGATAAAGTTATGTTTCAAGTTTATAAATGTCTTTTGCATATGATCATGTTACAAATATTTTGTGGGACTTAACTAAGCATCGAGAAAGCTTGAAGTGGGGTTCGGTCAGGTGGGCGTAAGGTTGTTCACCTGAGAGAATCCTAGTAGCAACCTTTTACCTAAAACTATGTGCTACTATAGGAGCCCTTGTAGGATAAGACTAGTGGATCCACAATTGCAAAAGTTAAAATTAAAGATGTACATGCATAAGTTTATAGAGTTTTATCTAGAAAGAAGTCTCCCCAAGACAACATAAGGGGTTATATTAAATTCCATATAGTAGCTCCCAGGTCTTAAATGTTGATTATGGTCTCCTCCCATAAATTATGCATGTGATGACTTAAGATGTTTATGTGGCTTTAAGTCATATTTTAATGATGCATTGATTATTCACCGTCTCTTGAGCTCTATTCTTTTCTCTGACTATGCATATTGCTTATTGTAATATTTATGATTCTTTGTTGCATCACATCCCATATACTTAGTACATTTAAAGTACTAACGCATATTTTGCCTACTATGTAAGGATCGGTGCTCCTCCTCCTCTGACACGTGTCTAGCTTAGTATTGTAGAAGTCAAGACTTGATGACTCCTCTAATTTGGGGACAATATCCCACCTTCTTTTCAAGATTGAATGGTACAAAGATTTTATGACTATTTTGTTATTCTTCTTCGCTACTTTTATTTGAGGTTGAATAAGGAATATGTTTTAGCCCCCACGAAGTCTTTTATTAGAAGGTATTATTGGACGTTGAAGTTGAAGGATGAAGCTTTATATTGATGAAATATTTGATTCTCATTCAGTTCTGTTCCCCCCCCCCCCCCCCCCTATTTAATTTTATTTTTTATGTCCAATATCTATGAAATACTTGATGAATGCTAAGAGATTTTGTTGAGGTACCTTTAGGTTTATCATTCGTCATATTATGACTAGGCCTTAGGCTCATATCAGGACATCCACCTTCGCCCATTACCGATGAAATTTTGGTATTCTTTTGGTTGTTTAGGCATGTGTATCCTTTTTGTAGATTTTATACAGGATTTCAATCATCTCAATATTTTAAGTAATTAATTCATAACATATGTTTGCTTGTTATAGATTAATAAATATTATGATAGAGTGATAAGCTTTTTTGAGTATGACTAGGATGTATCTTTTCATTATTCTCTAAGGTAGGTACGTTGTTCTCTTATTTTTAAATGGTGCTTATGGTCAGAAGGAAGCAATAAAGAACTAGCAATTGTCATAGTTTAGTTCTTATAACAAGGAAAAGGGGAATCACTTCAAGAAAATATGAAACAATATGAACATTTTCTTGCTCTGCAAATCTAACTTGGTCTCTATCTCTTTTTTCTTTCGTGTTATTCTTTTAACTCTTTCAAATTTGTATCTTTTCACATTTTGTAAAAGATTTTTTAGTTCATTTAGGTGGTAGCAAAGAATTTATAAATGAGTTATTCCATGAAATTGACCTATGGTGATGCTGCACAAAGCATATATAACAATGATATTTTTCCTTATTTAGTGGTAACTAGCTTCTTGAAGCAATGATTGTCTTTCAATATGGTTTGTACAAAAGTTAATTATCACGAAAATCAACTTTATAAAAGTTTGTCAATTCACGATTTAGAAGTTTTCATACCATGTATAATTAATTAACAAATCACAAGTTGAATTTGCCATTAACATGAATCATTTTTAGTGTATAATATAAAATAATCAAAATATCAAGAGGAGCTCATATCCAAATTTTTGGACTATTTAGAGGAGAATTGAGTTTTTGAGTTGGTTGAGATTGAAAAGTTTGATCTGCAATATACATTTTATTGTATTAATAATATATATAAATGTATCTACATCTCTGACATATAATTGTACATCATTTATACACGAGTATACACTATTTATAGAATATCAATATATCATACACACGCGCACACACACACTTATATATATTTAATGTAAATAAAATTACTTTACTGTATATTTCTGAAATTGTTCGTGAAGCCAATCTAAGCAAAAACAATTAAGTTTCAAGTATTTTTTTATACTTTTTCCCATAATACAAAGGAAATGGTGTGTTGTGAAAATAAGAAGGTATTTAGATAGGCTTATTTTTTGGTAATTTTGGCTTTTAAGTATTTTCTTTTTTTATTTTTAAATGCATTTGAAAAAGATACAAAACGCTTAAAAGCACTTTACTTTAGACTTAAAGGATGTTTGAATAGGATTACTTTTAGGTATTTTTGTCTTTTAAACATTTTAATTTTTAAAAGTACTTGGCAAAGACATAAAGTTCTTTTAAACATCTTATTTTTAAGCTTAAAAGAAATTTTTTTTTATAAAAATGGGGGGCGGGGGGGGTCAAAAATCAAAAGTAGAAAGATACCTACTTTAACTTTTGACTTATGATTTTTAAGCCATTTAAACAAAAATTATCCAAACACTCTCTTAAAAAGTAACTAAAAAAAATAAATTCAAAAGTAGAAAACTATTTTTGAGTTTTGACTTTTAAGTTAGTTAAAAAAAATTATCCAAATAGCCTTAAAAAAAGTCAGAGGTGTAGAGAAAGACAAGTTTTGTGTAAGACCTGGATTTCGTGAGACTCTATTGGTACTTAAATCAAGTTTTTGGAGGTGTGTGAGTCATGGAAAATGCTTGAGTATGACTTTAGGTGGCTTAAGAAAGGATTCAAAGCTTGGTTGCCCTTGGAAAGCACCAAGCCTTTCAGCTCAGAAATTGGCTAAGGCTGGCACCACATAGATCCTACACGGGTCATGTGGTATCCCGTATGGGTGTTGGTCTGGAAATTTTCTTAGTATGGAATCATCGTCTCGAAACTTAGTCAATGAAGGATTTTTTCTGTGTGAAGTAACACGGATGGCCATACGGTCCGTGTGATACCTTCATGGTTCATATGCCTTCATTACGACACCCCTAGCAACTTTTTGACACTCGTTTTATTAATAGTTTTCTTGTAATTTTGGTTACTCCTAAAGTTCATTTAAGACTTTCTAACCTATCCTAAACCCATCCCCCCAAATCAGCCTATACCCTTTCATTACTATTCATTCTTATTCTAACACTTAGCTTCTCATTCACTCACTCTAACGCTTTTCGAATCCTCTTTTCAAGCTCTAATCGAAGGATTTTCATGGAACCTTCAAGCTTAAGCTAAATTCACTTTTAATCCTTCAAATCAATCTTATTGATGTTATTTAGGACCATCATAGGCCTCCTTCATCAAGCTGAGTTCAAAGGAATTTCATTGGCTAAACTTTTCACAAGAACTGATAGAAGGTACAACTTTAAATGGTCATATCTCTTAGCACAAAAGAACTGAGTGGTCTACAACCTACCAAATTTAAGCTCTTTGAATTATCTTTCCAACACATCTAGTTTCATCCAATTTCGAGTTTGGAGTAAGAAGTTATGCCCTTTTTTATAGAACCCATCTGGGCTAGGACAGTGTGCTTTCACAGACCATGAAGAGCTTCACGATCTATGAAGCCATTCGTGGTAAGTTCCGGATAAAATTCAAAGGCTCATTTTATTGAGGTATTTTGGATATTTTGACCCATCCCCAATACTTTTTAAGACTTTTATACCTCTCCCCCTCCCCCTCCCCCTCTCCCCTCTTTACACTTCTAAACAACCTCTATCTATTTTTATAACCCCTAATTCAAGACTAATACTTAGTATTTAGAATTAAACTCTCAAAATTTTCTCCAAGTCTCATCTTCAAGATTCAAGCTGGGATTCAATTGGAGTTTCAACTTCAGGCTAAATTCATCACAAATTTATCTTCCTAAACAAGGTTTGTGGATTGATTCATGGCCCCTTTCAACCATGAAGATCCCAAACTCTTTTACTTTGATTTTCATGAAATTGAGCTTACTTTAATTATGGATTTTTAAGATATTATTTATTTGATTCAATTGAGATATGGGCTATGTCTTATTGTTGATTTTAAAGTGATTTAAGCCTTAATATGTTGAATTGCATAAATATTATGAAGATTTAAATATGCATTGTCCCTTTGAAGTTTGATTTAGGTATCGGTAATCTAAATTGTGATTTGAATGTGGATTTTACTTATGGATTTGCTTGAATTTCATATTCTATTGTTAATTTAAGATTGAATCTCGATTACTCATGTTATGCTCATATCATTCATGGCATATGCATACATGAGCATATAAATATCTATGATATTAGTTCTTGAGCATTTTGGGTGCTTACACCGTATTGATATAAGTGAATGAGCTATTCCTATACATGAAAATTATAATTCAAAATATGATTTGGCTTTTGAGCCCAAGTGTGAATGATTATGAAGAATGTTTGGCTTTTAAGTCCAGATATGCATTGAAATGATTTGAAATGACTTGTGCATCTTTTGAAAGCATGTATATGTATATGTATATGTATTCTTGTGGAATGATGACTTAGCATTGAATGGACTTTGAGGCGTCAGGGCTATCCCCAAGGGTCTTCTTCCTTTTCCTTGAACTATGTACCAGCATAGGTATATGGTAACCCTCTAACAAAATGATTGGGTCATAAGGTATGATTACAAATTGTGATATGATATGATATGATGTGGAAATCTTTCCAAAATGATCGGATCGTAAGAAAGATGGCTATCACACTGAAATAATCGGGTCATAAGGTGCAGTGTAGATTACCTTTAGCAAGTAATCTTCTCTCACCCAATGGGAGGCTAACAACGGGCAAATCCATGTAATAGCTCGTAGAGGTTTGAGATGTCTATTATGGTCACATCCTCTCTATATATGGAAACATTATGACATTTCATGTATCATGGATTTCATGGCATATTATTATAATACTCTTCATTGTCTATATGTTTCCTTCTATGTATATGCCCTTGCCATCTAACATTGAATGCAGGTTTAATAAGTCCATATATAGTACATGTCTGTATATTTAGTACATCAAACATACTAATGCATACTTTTTGCCTACATGATCTAACCATATAGGGATCGAAGACTATATTCATCCACCTTTTGACGGCTAGTCGGATTCATAAAAGTTGTTGTAGTGAGTCTTATTATCTAAGGACGAACCACTATCCATCTACCTATTATATTGTTTTTGTTTATATTTTATTTATTTTGAGGGTGAGCCCGGGACACATCTTGACCCCATCCTATTCTATGACTTAGAGGCATTGTTGAACAACATGTAAAGTCTTGTATAGTTTTTGTTATTCATAGTATTTGTTTATGGAGATTATAATTATGGCTATCTATTGAATGTTGATGATATGATATGATGAGATGAGAAATTGTGGAAAGTCTTCAGTCTTATTCTATCCCCATAAAGTGAGTCATACCTACCCACCTCTTAGTTATTATGTGTTATGTGCTATGTGAATCCATGAAATCCTAATCCCTATGGTATCTCCATAGCGTGATTCATATTTTTCCGTCCCTTAGAACTATGTGTTTACTACTTTATTATGCACTTCTGAACCGATGATGTGAATATGGATACTTTGAGGTTTATTTGGGGAATCTCAGGTTCCCATTCGCCATGTCACTCCTAGACCCTAGGTCCAGGTCGTGACATTTTGCCAACTATTGATGTAGCCTATTGTCGATACTACTAGTTTTCCCATTACAGACCAAAATATTACTCCCTCCATCCATTTTTACTTGTCGTTTATTGACTTAGCAAAAGGACTAAGAAGTAGTAAATGATAGGTGTGACTTATCAAATCACCCTTTAAATATAAATAAATACATTATCATAAAAAATGTAAAAAAAAATGACTATAATTAATGATAAGGATAAATTAGGAACTAAGTGTAGAATTATCTCTTGATTTTATAAATTGGGCAAGTATTGTTAGATATCGCAAAATAGTATAATGAACAAGTAAAGATGGATAGAGTGAGTAGTTTAAAGGGCACACATATCTAATTAATAAACATTCGGAGTTTCAAAAATTTCGTATTTAATTGCTTATATAGTTTAAAAATTAAAATAATTTATTTTTAAAATTTATAATTTAATACGACTTTGAAATTTTTAGTAGTCATAATACTTAATATGTTCTTTAATTTGGATCAACTTTCAATTAAGACTTTTAACTTTGGGTGTAAAAAATAAATACTTAAGCTTATAAATATTTTGAATAGGTACATATGTTCTATATGGCATCCTATGTGTTATTTTGCATTCTACATGATGTTTTAGGTGTATTATCTATCTATACTATATTAAAAGCATGAAGATCTAAAATAATATTGTTAAAATTTTTTACTCTTCATTAATGTCACGCCCTGAGAGGGTATTTTAGGAGTGGTTGACATTAGGAACCACTGTTGATCCCCCAAGCGAACCACTTGGCTCGTTACACTTATTTAATCATCTAAAGACTCAATGACACAAAGAAAAAGTACTCAAGTGGACATTTCAAATCCTCATGTAAAATAAATTATTTCAAGATATCTCTTATTAAAATAACTCAATATTTCCATTCAAATAAATAGTAATAGTTTTTCAAAATTGACTCTAAAAGTAAAAATACTCCACTTTACTCTATCTGACTCAATCTATGAAGCCTCTATCAACTTATAAGAAGGTGACAAGACATGTTCAAGGCCATCTCAAGATAATAAAAAGAATAAACTAAAATAGGAGGTTCCTCCGAAATTAAGGAGGTCTCACTACTGACTGGACTAATTAGATCTTCAGCACAGTGTTTGCTAAAGATCTCTAAGACCTATATCTGCATCATAAAATAATGCACGACGAGTGTTGTTAATACGTGGAATATACGGTATGTAAGATGGTTGAATAGAACAAACTCAAAGAGAGAACTCTATAGCAAGAGCGAAGCACAACTCAACCCAATATGATATGTAAGCTTTAAAATTAATATAAACAATACTTTTTAAATCAACTCAATTATATTCAATTCCATCAAATCAAATTCAATTTCCATCATTAGGGGGTTTCTTTAACTAATAATCATCACCATATGAACGAGTGATGATATAATATTTTGCACTATCGTTGATGCAACCATCCAATACCTTACCATAGTAAGGGATGATTCAAATTATTAGATCCACAAATTAAGTCCTCTTTTGGACAAGATTCACCCGAATTAACAGAACAACTATCCGATGTTGGCTATATAGTTTATGGAGTTTGAGTTCTTTCAATTCTTACCCAAATCGGTGCTAATTCTTCTCCCAAAATATGTGTTAATATCTATCAACATTTCAAATTATCTCATGAAGTCTCAATGGGCCTTTGCATTAATTCAATTTCATCTCATCTATACTTTCAGTTACAAATCATATCCTCTTTCATAAAGATAAATATGTTTCAAAAGTCATGCATATCTCATGAATACTCTTTTCTCAAACAACATTTAACTCAGTGCTCAAACTCCTGTAAAATCAATGATCATGCTCTTTGAAAACTCTTTAATATATACCCTACTAAAAGTATGACCTTTAACTCATTAACCCCGTAAGCACATAATAATCTCTTTTGAAAAAATACACTTTATATACTCATGGCCGGTATAAGTGTATAACTTATATACACTTTACATACTATATGAGACTATACTATATTGAGGAGACTATACTATATTGAGGGGACTATACTATATAGATGAAGAAAGAAAGAAGAAAAAGAATAAAATAACTGTGAAAAATCAATTCTAGTTATGATATAATATTAAAAACTAGAATTAATCAATTCTAGTTAA
>JAABOM020005754.1:0-20204 GCA_011800125.2 Solanum clarkiae | reverse complement strand
TAATTTACAAGAAAATATTCAAGAAACATGCATGGAATCTCATTATACTCACAATCTTTCTATTCATCAATGGGGACACACAGAAGGACAATTCAATGTTTTAGTTTAGCCTTATATACGTAGAATGAAGAATGACACTAATCTTCTCAAGGATTTTGACCCTAATCTCTGGAACCGTAGCTTTCTTCTCTTTTTCTCTCAAGAATTCTAACTTAAGTTTAGCGTAAAAGGCCTTAGAATGAGTTTAGAAACCTTCTTAGACCGAAAATGACCTATATTGGTGGTATTTTAATTTTAGGAGGGTTAGAAAAGCTCTAGATTGCCCCTCAGGAAAAACTGAAAAATTTGACCTTCGGTGTACCAAGTCCACGATGCAGACTAGGCCTTTTTTGGGGTTTTTTCGTCAAAAATTTTTTGATTGACTTTTCTAATCCTGTAGAAAATATTGGATCACAACTAAGTGTAAGTCCGCGGCAGGTGCACGTCAGACACCTGTTGTGCACTCTTACTAGAAATCATTTTCAGATCAAAAAATTATCTTTTGTTCCAGTTGCTCTAAAAATCAACTAAGACCATTTTTTCACTTAATTACTTCATCCTGATCACATATCTAACCTCAGATTTTCCATCGGGGTTTGGAAAGATGCGTTATGCGCACAGCTCTCATCTAGGGATATTTTGGTAAATTTGTCGGGAGTTACATTTTCTCCCCATTAGAATCATTCATCCTCAACTGAAGAGTGAAGACGGACCTCAAGGCACAAATAACTATCAAGACTCCTCTTAATACTCAATCATTCAATTAGACTCTTGACTCTGATCAGTCATAACAACCTCTATGCAAACTCAGGAATACATATATCAACGCAAGAATAGACAATTCATTTTAAATCAAGAGTAAGGAAATTACCCTCAACATTCTCATCATCAAGCACGAATAGATGTGGGTATTTAGCTCTCATCTTTTCCTCAGCTTCCTATATGGCTTCCTCAACAAATTAATTTCTCCACAGGACTTTGACTGAGTCAATCTCTTTGGTTCTCAACTTGCGAACTTGACGATCATAGATTTGGGCTAGAATCTCTTCATAAGTCAAGCTATCCTTCACTCCAATACTCTCAATCGAGGTTGACAAGGCAGGATCTCCTATGAATTCCTTCAATATTAAGACATGAAATATTGGATGGGTTGCATCTACCTCAGAAGACAACTCTAACTCATAGGCAACCTTCCAGATCCTCTTCATAATCTGATAGGGGCCACTATAGCAAAGACTCAATCTCCCCTTTTTCCCAAGTCTCATGACACCCTTCATAGGTGATACTTTCAAATACACCTAATCATTCTCCTCAAACTCTAGATCTCCTCTTCTCACATCAGTATAGGACTTCTGATGGTTTTGTGCGATTTGCAATCTCTCTCTAATAACTTTCACCTTCTCTACGGACTGGTGTACAAGGTTAGGTCCAATCAAGTTAGCTTTGCCAACTTTGAACCACCCAATCGGTGATCTGCATCTCCTCCCAAACAAAGCCTCATTGGGAGCCATCTGGATGCTTGAGTGATAACTATTGTTATACGCAAATTTGATCAATGGTTAGTGTTCATCCTAATTTCCTTTAAAGTTAAGGACACAAGCCCTTAACACATCCTCCAAAGTCTAAATGGTGCACTCTGCTTGGCCATCTGTCTGAGGGTGAAAGGTTGTACTCAAATTTACTTTGGTTCCCAATCCCATCTAAAAAGATCTCCAAAATTAGGAGGTGAATTGAGCTCCTCTATCTGAGATGATAGATAAGGAAACTCCATGCAAGCTCACAATCTCACAAATGTACAACTTGGCATACTCTTCTACAGTGTTAGTCGTCTTGACTGCTAAGAATAGAGCTTATTTGGTAATCCTATGCACAATCATCCATATCGAGTCATGCTATTTTCGGAACCTAGGTAGACCAATAATGAACTCCATGTTGATCATCTCCTACTTCCATTTAGGAATCTCAAAGTTCTGAGCCAATCCACATGGACTTCGATGCTCAACCTTGACCTGTTGACAAATTAGACATGTAGAAACAAACTCCATGTGGATTATTCCTCTTCATTCCATTCCACGAATAGACTTCTCTCAAGTCGTGGTACATGTTAGTGGAGCTAGGATGAATGGAATAACTAGATCTGTAGACTTCAACCATAATTCTATCTCGTACTCCATCAACATTTGGAATGCATAATCTACTCTAGTACCTCAACACTCCATCTCCCCTTTTAGAGAAGACCATCACCTTTTGTTTGTGGACAACCTCTTTCAATTAAAGTAGGAAAGGATCTTGATCTTGTTTTTCTTTCACTTTATCCACTAAATATGAAGCAGACTTATTCTGAACATTAAGTCCATCTTCATCATTCTCTTCAAATTGTACTCCCAATCAAGCCAATCTATGCACTTCCTTAGCCAACTCTCTCTTTCCTTCCTCCACATGGGCAGTGCTATCAATAGATAACCAACTAAGAGTATCAGCAACAATGTTAGCCTTACCTGTATGGTAGAGAATGCTCATATCATAATCTCTGAGAAACTCCAACCATCTCCTCTGTCGCAGGTTGAGCTCTTTACTGAAGTGATACTATAGGCTTTTGTGGTCAGTGAACACATATATATGCATTCCATACAAGTAGTGGTGCCTTATCTTAATTGCGAACACCACTGTTGCTAACTCAAGATCATGGGTCAGATAGTTCCTCTCATGAACCTTAAATTGTCTAAAAGCATAGACTATCACTTTTCCTCTCTATATCAGTACACAACCCAATCCAACCATTAAAGTATCACAATATATTACAAAGTCCTTCGTCCCATCGGCCAAGGTTAAAGTTGGTGCAATAGTCAGTGTAGTTTTCAACTCTTGTAAATTCTTCTCATATTCGTCAGACCATTGAAATTTGACCTTCTTCCCAGTCAATTTGGTTAATGGTGTGGCTAGGGAAGAAACTTCATCAATAAATCTATGATTATAGCCTGCCAACCCCAAGAAACTTCTTATATCAGTTGGAGAGGTTGGTCGAGGCTACTTGTTAACCGCTTCAATCTTTTGGGTGTCTATTCAAATACTATCATCGGAGACAATGTGTCCTAGGAAAGCCACGACATAAGCCAGAAATCACACTTCAAGAACTTTACATACAACTCATGGTCTTTAAGAGTCTTCAAAACTATTCCGAGGTGATCGACATGCTCCTCTCCATCTCTAGAAGATACTAGAATATCGTTGATAAATACAATCACGAACATATCAAGATACCGTTTGAATACTCTGTTCATCAAGTCTATGAAGGCTGGAGGTGCATTTGTCAACCCAAAGGACATCACCAAGAACTCAAAATGACCATATCTAGTCCTAAAGGCTGTCTTTGGGATATCACATTCCCTCACCTTCAATTGATGGTAACAAGATATGAAGTCTATCTTTGACAAAATAAGAGGTACCCCAAAGTTGTTCAAACAAATCATCTATCCTGGGGAGAGGATATTTATTCTTTATTGTGAGCTTGTTCAGTTGCCTATAATCAATGCACATACTGAGAGACCTATCTTTCTTCCGCACGAATAGGACAGGAGCACCCAAGGAGAAACACTTGGCCAGATAAAGCCCTTCTCTAGCGAATTCCTCAATCTCTCTTTCAACTCTTTTAATTCAGTGGGGGCCATCCTATAAGGTAAAATTGAGATAGGCTGGGTATCAGGAAGAACATCAATCCTAAAGTCAATCTTCATATTAGGAGGGACTCGCAGATCCTCAGGAAACTCATTTACAATCGTTAGTGACACTAGAGGAGGAGGCTCAACATCAAACGTAACTCGCACGAGATTGTATATACAACCTTTAGAGATTATCTTTCTGGTTTTGAGGTAGGAGATAAGCTTGCCTTAAGGTGCAACAGAACTCCCCTTCCACTCTAGGATCGATTTATTTGGAAATTGGAACTTAACAATTTAGATCCTACAATTGATGGAGGCATAACAGGCATGAAGCTAATCTATGCCAAGAATCATGTCAAAGTCAATCATCTCCAACTCTATTAAATCAGCCAAGGTATCCCTGCGACTGATGGATACTACACAATCCCTATAGACCCTCTTAGTTAAGATAGACTCACCAATAGGAATATAAATAATAAAGGGTTCAAGCTAACACTCTAGAAGAATCCCAAATTTATTAGCCACATAGGGAGTCACAAAAGATAGAATGGCACTTGGATCAAATAATGAATCAAGTAATGAATAACAACCATAAGTAGACTCAAAGCATACCGATGACAACATCTAGTGCAACTTTCCGATCTTGTCGATTTGCCATCGCATATAAAAGGTTTGTTCCGCCGCTTGTACCCGCAGAGGTACCCCTCTGATAATTGTCAGCTAGGGTGCTGTAGAGGACTGTGCTTTGTTATTTTCATCACCTCGTATTCTCATAGGGAACTCATTCTTAAAGTGACCAGCCTATTCACATAAAAAGCATTTGTGCCCTCACGACACTCACCTAGGTGGAGTCTACCACACTTGCCAAAGGGTGGTTTTCTTCTTGAGCCTTGAGTCACGCTAGCTTAGGATTGAGAATATTGAGCCCGAAAATTCTGATGACCATAAGATTTCTGATCTTTCCTGTTATGTTGGATAGGCGCACTTGCTGAGAAGGGTCATAACTAGAAGACCTTTTATGGAAGTAGGATTTATCTCCCTTATTTTGTTTACGTTGGCTAGGATCACGACCTGCTGATTTGGTTTTCTTACTCAAATGCTCTTCTCTGTCATTCTTCTTATCCTCCTCAGTTTGCTGGGCATACACCATAATTCTAGAGATATCCAGAGTTGGGATCAGCAATGCTGCCTTGCACTCCTTTTCACATGTCTACCCAACCCAGAAACGAATTTTCTCATCCTCACTCTCATATCCTAGACCATCTCTGGGGCATATCCAGATAGTTGGACGAACTTGAGACTGTACTCTTTGAGACTCAAACCTCTTATATTAGGCTTATGAACTCTTCAACCTTTGCCTCCATCAACTCTTGGGGAAAGAAGTGATCAAGGAAAGCACTCTCAAACTCACTCTACTCAGTAGGCACAACATCCTCACCTCGACCATCTTCCCATTGGTTATGCCAGACGTTCGCCACTTCCTTAAGCCAATAGGAGGAAAGTTCATCTCCTTCAAACACAGTCACATGCATAACTTTTAGGACCTTCCACATCTCATCAATGAAGTTCTATGGATCTTCCTCAACCTTTGACCCTGTGTAGAATGACAGGTTCATCCACAAGAAGTCTCTGAGCCTGGTTGTAGCAGTGGGATCTAGGGAGATAGAACTACGGACCTGTGGCCCTCGACTACTATTCTAGGAGGCCACTAGCTGGGTGAGCACACAAATGGCTCTCCTAAAGTCTGCCTCTAAAGTGGGAGTTGGCTGAGCAGGATGCACCTATGAAACCCCAATAGTTCTGGTAGGTCAACCCCGTCCTCTCATCTGTGTTTGAGTAGGGACCTCCAGTGAGGGATTCTAAGTGTTAGAGGCTGAGGCATCTCATTAGGCAGCAATACGCTTAGGAAGCATGATGTGCAAACGTGTAACTCGTGAATCAGATGGATATTTTAATAGAGTTAAATTCAATCGCACGAACTCAGAATACAAAAGAGTGTAAACATTCTTAATGTCCCATAGCCCCTTCTTATAAAGTATGGTGCATAACACACCCATAAACAAGACTCTACTAGACGCGACTTCATAGACTCCATAGGACACTTGAATTCTGTGTTTTGATACCAAGATTGTCACACCTGGCACATAGAGACTGTTTCTAGTCCCCAAGTAAACCACTCAGTCTTATGACAGTCATTCAATTATTCAACTCAGCGGAAGACAATAAAAGAAATGGAAACATAAGGATGGGCAACCCAACTTACTTCTAGCTCAATAAGTAAGGGTCATAGGCCAACAAGGTTGATGTGCTGCCAAAATACAATACTTTTGATTCTTAAAACTTATGATTTTGTGTGTTCTCAATGCAATATTTATGGGTTTTATGTGTTTTGTGTTTAGATTTGTAGGATTATAGGTTGGCCATGATTTGGGGAAAAATTGCAGAAGTTACTGATTTTTGCAGTTGAGTCCTTCTATAAGTATGTTACAAGTCGTAGATAGGTTTCATGAGGATTTCAAGTGAGGGTCTATTTGATGAAGTTGATGTCTATGAATATGCAGACGAGTCGTGGAGCAATTTATGAGACACAGAAGATATTCCGTGCCCTGAGAATCAGAGAAGTGGACTTGTAGGAAATCCATGGACAAAACCCCTTTTACGAGTTATAAACCACTTTATGAGTCATAAAGGGGTGTTGTAGAAGTGAAGTCTATAATTTCTGCAGCTGATTGCGATACCCTGACTACGAGCCGTAGAAGACATTATGGATCGCAAAGTGCTTTCGTGGAGTTTGCCGACCAGTTTTCCTTATTTGTTTAGGACTGGTTTTTAATTATTATAAATAGGTCTTTTAGGTTATTTTTCATGAGTTCTCGTTAGTTTTCATTAATTCTAGGTTTAGTACTTAGAGAACTCAATACTTTGAGAGGAAAAATTGTGAGAGAGTCTTTGAGAACACTTGTGGTATAATTTGATCTTCAAGCTTGTGATTCCCATTGACTTTGGATTTGCTTGATCTTAATTCAACTATGTAAGTGTTTAATTATGTCTTCTTAATTCATAATCTCTTCATCTATATATAGCATGAATACCTAAATCCCCAACTAGGGCTGCGACAACCATAAAGAAATAACAAAGTAAAACTAGATAATTCACAATTCTAGGAAGGTGTATATGCATGTATTAATTAACTCTCTTCGTTTTGCATGCTTTCTAGTGGTGGCCAATATTAGAACTCGCCTAGTTTTATTGACTGGACCAAGATAGCAATGAATAGGAAAAAAGATTAATTAACAGGATTTGATTGATGTGTTCTCTCCTAATCAATCAAACTAGGCCAAGGGGAGGTTATACTAGGAATAGTAGGTAATGGTTAGTAAAGCACACTATGGATATGGGCCAAGTTTCATAGTGAAATTCGCCTCTCACCTTCAACCAAAGGGCTTAGTGAACATAAATTATCATCCTGTATGTTATACACTTGATAATAATTAGGTTATTTAGGGATATTGAGTTGGTGAATCATAGGAAACACAATACCCTGGTTGCTCTCTTTTATTGATTTTCTCTGGTGATAGCTTAGTTTATTTTCTCATTGATTATTGCACACACCCCCTTTGGGGAATTGAGTTGGCTAACTACTCAAATTGTATATTGGTTAATTTGTTTTGAGTCTACGTATTCCCTATGGGTTCGATCCTAACCTTGATCAGGCTCTATATCTTGACAGCGACTGCTTTTCCTTTAAAAAGGAGGTGTAACTTAGGCGACATCAAGATTTTGGCACCATTGCCAAGGAATATACTAGACTTAGTGAATTCATAAGTAGTTCAAGTGTTAATCCATAGTTCCCTTTATTTTACTTTCATTTGTTGTTTTGGTTCTTTGCAAGGTGTATGAGTAGTTTATGCCCAACACTCGGAGTCAAGGTAAGCCCTTAACTCTAGTTGATCCAAAGATCCACCGATCTATAAGACAAATGGCCTAAGACAACTCCAACAACACGGTCAATGCATCCCTGAATAGGGACAATAACGATAAAGACAGGAATGAGAACCCACCTCCTTTGGAGGGCATTCTACAGCCTCAGCAATTCAACACCAATGCTTGCCAGTGGAATCAGTATAAGTTGAACCCCATGGCTATGGATGTGACTGGAACTATTGTGTTACCACCACTATCGACGGACACAAATTTCCCAGTCTTGAGTGGGTTACTTCAGATACTACAGATAGGCTATTTGTGGGTTTACCGTTAGAGGACCTACATTGCTACTTGCACAATATGGCAGTTGTCTATAAGAGTGTAATGGGAATATAGAATCTGTCTATAGATGTTGTGGGACTTCGTGTCTTCCCATTGTCTCTCACAGGCAATGTTACATTATGGCTATCTGAGCTCCTGTAGAGTTTAATCACTAGTTGGGTAGAGTTGTAGTAGGCCTTTTTGGAGAGGTACTTCCCTAAATCGAAGAAGCTCAAGTTGAAGGACTAAATCAACAACTTTAAGCAACTTCCTAGTGATTCGATAAGCACTACTTCCGAGCAGTTTATAAAATGTTTGAGGAGTTTCCCTAACCAGAAGATAGTTGACGCCTTGGTTGAGATCTTCTACCATGATCTTGATGAGTCAGGCACACGCTGACACTATCATAGGGAGCATGTTCTAGATCAACCACTTGCAAGGATTGCAGAACGTATAGAGAAAGTGGTCAAGACAAATCGTGCATTGAGGCAGTAAGACAGAGCATCTACAAAAAGTTCATGTATTGTTAATGTAGGTTCAGAGCAAGCCAGAATCAATGAGGAGATCATGCAACAGCTTTCTCAGATTCGCACAGGTATAGAGGTGATGATGAAGCAAAATCAAGAGAGAGTAAATGTAGTGGTTCATCAACCTTCATGTGTGCCCATGTATGAGGAGTCACACTATGAGGAGGATGCATGCTTTATTAATGATCAGATAGGGAGTTTTCGGACCAACACCCAAGGGTCCAATTATGACTATTAGCACCAAGGTAAAGGAAACCAAGGTCAGGACTTTAGAAGAGATGGAGTTTACAAAGATAACCATGGTGGTTACTATGATAGGAATAGGGGTCCAGATGCAGATTGGGGTCGTAGGGAAGGCTTCAGAAATGGTCCTTATATGCCACCACACAATCACAACGCAAGTGTAGGCAATTCTAGAATCTAGAGATGTTTGATCACCTGTTGAAAAAGGCTGAGATACAGGATGAGACTCGAAGGGGAATAAAATCAGATATTTCAAGTACTAATCAAAAAATAAAGTCTAACAACTGGAACAATCATTCGGTCAAGTGTCAACTCCGTTGAATCAGCATCAGAGGGGTAAACTACCTAGCAATACAGTACAAAATCTTAAGAGTGAATGGTAGTGTATGGCGGTCACTAATAGGGGTGGCAAGAACATTATTCATCCTCCCATCAAGTTAATGAGGAAGATGTTCGTGAGGAGATAGTTGTGGCTAAGGATGTAGATGAAGGAGATGCTCATCGCAAGGATAGGGTGAGTGAAGTAGCTAAATCGCCAAAGAGGTTTAAACCTATTCTTAGGCCTCCTTCTCCCTTCCCTCAAAGGATCAAAACGAGGGAGGAGTAAGGCAGATTCAAGAACTTCCTCTCCATGTTAAAGAAGCTCTCTATCAACATCCCCCTCGTCGAGGCTTTGGAGAAAATGTCAAGCTATGTGAAGTACATGAAGGAATTGGTAACCAAAAAGTGCACTGTGAGTCAAGAGCTTCAACACAGTAGTGTTATCACTATCAAGCCCTTGGTTCAGAAGCATAAAGATCCAGGTGCTTTCACTAAACCTTGCACCACTGGAGATGTGGAGTTATCAAAGGTACTATGTGATTTAGGTGTCAGTATTAATTTGATGCCCCTTGCGATCTACAAAAATCTTAGATTGGGAGCCCCTACTCAAACTAGCATGCGGTTGTTGATGGTGGATTGCATGGTAAAGAAGCCTGTGGGGATACATTATGATGTGTTGGTTAAAGTAGAAAAATTTGTATTACCTGCAGACTTTGTGATCTTCGAATGTGAAGTTGATTTTGAAGTTCCTAGTATCTTGGGAAGGCCCTTCTTAGCTACCGAACAGCACCTTAGTGGATATGGAGAAAGGCCTACTCAAGTTCAGATTTGGGAAAAGATGAGGTCATGTTCAATGTTTGTCAGCAAGGAAAGACAAGGATATGACAGTGGTTTTTGTTATCGAGGCCATTGATGAAGTTGAACCAAAAGTACCTCTTGAAGAAAGGTTAGGTGTTGACACATTAGAGGTAGTGCTAATGAACTTCGACAATGGAGGCATCCCATACTATGAGAAGACAGTAAATGCTCTAAGGGAGTCTTATGGTCCAATGTGCCAAACTAAACTAGAGCTTGATTTTTAAAATCGGAAGTCACCACCCACAATGGCCCCATAGAAGACCCACCAGTGTTAGAATTGAAGGCCCTTCCAACACATCTGAGGTATGCATTTTTTGGAGCTAACAACACTTTGCCAGTTAAAGTTACTGTGCACTTGAATAAGGAGAAGGTGAGTGCCCTTATAAGGGTGCTTAAACAATTCAAGAAGTTCACGGGACGGATGATTGCAGATATCATTGGTATCCCTCTCAGGGTATGTACACACAAAATCCAGTTGGTCAAAAACTACAAGCCAAGCATTGAGTACCAAAGGCACCTCAACCCCTCTATGTAAGAGGTTGTCCATAAAGAGATCATCAAATGGTTAGATGTAGGAGTAATCTACCTGATTGCCGATAGTAAATGGGCGAGTTCGGTACAGTGCATTCCAAAGAAAAGAGGTATCGCAGTGGTACCAAATGCCAACAATGAGTTGATTCCAATTCATCCAGTCACAAGATGGAGGGTATGCATGGAATACAGAAAGTTCAATGCCTTGATAGAAAAAGATCACTTTCCTATACCATTCATTGATAATATGTTGGATCGGCTAGCTGGAAAGGGGTGGTTTCATGATGGGTATTCAAGATACAATTAGATCACTATTGCTCCCAAGGATCAATAGAAGATGACATTTATATGCCCCCATGGCACCTTTACATTTAAGAGGATGACGTTCAGGTTGTGTAATTCCCCTGTAACATTCCATAGATGCATGATGTCCATCTTCTCAGATATAGTGGAAGATACTATTGAAGTCTTTATGGAGACTTTAGTGTAGTTGGTGACTCATTTGAGGATTTCTTGAAACACCTCTGTATGGTTTTGCAAAGATGCGAAGAGAGTCATCTGGTATTGAATTAGGAGAAATGTCACTTCATGATGAAAGAGGGCATTGCGTTGGGGCATGAGATATCTATCAAAGGAATTGAGGTCGACAGGGCTAAGGTGGAGATGATCGAGAAACTTCACCCATCGATCTCAATAAAGGGTGTGAGGAGTTTCTTGGGGCATGCAGGATTCTATCGGAGGCTCAAAAAAGTTTTCTCTATAATTTCACACCCATTGTTCAAACTACTAGAGAAATATGCTAAGTTCATGTTTCATGATGTATTCCTAAAAGCCTTGGAAGAATTGAAGAATAGGTCGATCCCAGCACCCATCAATGTAGCACCAGACTGGTCCAAGCCTTTTCAAATTATGTGTGATGCAAGTGGGGTTACGCTAGGTATAGTATTGGGAAAGCACAAGGAGAATATACTACATGCTATATACTATGCCATAAAATCCCTAAACCTGGCCCAGAAGAATTACACTGTCACCGAACAAGAGCTACTCGCATTGATCTTTGCATTTGAAAAGTTCAGATCGTATCTATTAGGGGACAAAGTAGGGGTGCATACAGACCACTCAACACTTAAATTCGATGGCTAAGAAGGATGCAGAACCAAAGATGATGAGATGGGTACTTCTCTTGCAAGAGTTCAACTTTGATGTCATCAATAGAAAAGGGATAGAGAATTAGGTTACAGATCAGCTCTCCAGATTGGAAAATGATACAATGGTAAAATTTCATGATGGGCTGGAGATAATTGATTCGTTTCCCGATGAGCAAGTATTTGTTGTATCTCATGATTTGGTACCTCGGTTTGCAGACTATAAAAACTATTT
Source organism: Solanum clarkiae (assembly GCA_011800125.2). Classification (NCBI taxonomy): domain Eukaryota; kingdom Viridiplantae; phylum Streptophyta; class Magnoliopsida; order Solanales; family Solanaceae; genus Solanum; species Solanum clarkiae. The sequence continues at coordinate 8,401 of JAABOM020005754.1, read as the reverse complement.
AGTAAGTGATATCATGCCACCCCACCTAAACACACATCAGCGTCAGAAGTTTATGAATGATGTGAGGAAGTTCTTTTGGGATGATTCAAACTTATTTCGTGTATGTGCTGATGGGATTATTTGTCGCTATGTTCTGGAGGTTGAAATGATGAGCATACTCGAGGCATGTCATTCGTCTTTGGTGGGAGGGCATCATAGTGTAATTTGAACAGCCCACAAGATCTAACAATGTGGATATTACTAGCCCACCATCTACCAAGAGGCCCATGACTATGCCAAAGCTTGTGAAAGGTGCCAAAGGGAAGGTGGGGTTTTCCACAAGCCTGAGCTCCCTCTAGATGCCATTATGGTGATTGAGTTATTTGATGTATGGAGAATAGATTTCATGGGACCATTTGTTAGCTTACATGGAAACAAGTATATCCTAGTTGGTCTGGATTATGTGTCAAAGTGGGTGGAGGTCATTGCTCTACCCAACAATGAGGGCAATAGTGTCACAACATTTCTTAAAAAGAACATCTTCTCAAGGTTTGGCACCACTTGGGCGATTATCAGTGATAGAGGTTCTCACTTCTGCAATAGACTTTTTAAAGCACTTCCCGAAAAGTATGGAGTGAAACATCGAGTGGCGACACCTTATCATCCTCTAGCAAGTGGACAGGTAGAGGAGTCCAATATGGAGATCAAACAGATCCTATCTAAGACTGTGAATGCAAACTGGAATGATTGGTCACGGAAGCTGGATGACGCACTATGGGCATACTGGACAGCATTCAAGACCCCTATAGGCATGTTTCCCTACCAACTTGTCTTTGGAAAAGCATGTCACTTGCTGATGTTCACACTCCAATAGTAAAGTGAACGCAGTCAACTATAAACCTAAACTGAGGTTTGGGTCGAATCCACATGGAATATGGGGCTTGACTATGTTGATTCATTAAAAATCATTTCAAGCATCAATCACTATATTCTCTAGAATGGGTGGGGGTTGTGATTCAAAATAATGAACAAAAATAAATATTATACTACTAATACGAGAAGGAAATCAAATTGAGGGACAACTTGGAAATTATGTTTCCCATGATTCGTTGACTCAATTACCCTAGACAATATGACTTTGATCAGGACATTGCATGCAAGACGGTAATGTAGGTTCTTCATCCCTCTTGTGAAGGTGAAGGTCAATTTCACCATGGCGCTTGGTCTGCAATTATGGTGTGCCAACTAACTGTTACCCATTGTCCCAGTCAACCTCCCCTTGTTTAGGTTTGGTTGATTAGACGAGAATACATAAATCAAATCGTGTAATCTATTTTCCTTTTCCTATTCGTCACTACCTTGGTCGAGATCGTGATAGTGGGTGGGGTTTGGTGTTGACCACCACCAAACTACATTCAAAGCAAAGGGAAAGAAACAATACATGCAAATACCCAATCAAAGAATTGCACAAAATCTAGGTTATGCCAAGTCAACTCCTCATGGTTCCCACAACCCCAAGTTGTGGATGCTTAGCTACTCATGGCTAAGGCAAAATCACCAACAATGAACATAAAAGACATGGTTGAGAAATTACCCAAGAATAATAAAGAACAACACCTTTTTTATTTTGAAACCAAAAGCTTGGATTCATGGAAGTTGAGTACAATGTGATTTCAAATCCCCCAAAATGGGTTTTCAAAATGAAATACTAAAATATACACTAAACACTAGAAACGTTCTCTAAGAATATTCAAAGTATCTTCAAAATTTGTAAAGTGTCGAATCTCCCTTTCAAAACTCCTATCATTAACCATTTATACTATTTAAAAAAAAGACCCTAAAATAAAATAGAAAATACAACTGGCAGCAGGTATGGTTCGCAGTTACGACTCGTATGGTGACCTACGAGTAGTAGTCGGGCTTTCGTAGTCAGCACTTGGCATCTTGGACTTGCTTGCTATGATCAATTGCTACGAGTTTGGTCTGATCTACGACTCATAGTGTCTTCTCCTCGTCCCCAGTTGCAGTTCTTGGTCCAAATTTTGGCAACACTGTTTCAGGATACGAGGCCCCTTTCTACGAGTCGTAGTGAGACATACGACTCGTAGACTAGCCTCGTTTAGCTGACCTTCACTTTGCGAATTCCTAATTTTGGACATTGTTTCCTGCTACGAGGGAATACTATAACTCTATCTTGGCCTACGACTCGTAAGTGGCTCGTATGTCTTATACTTCATAAAAATCTGCAATTTTCTCCCAAAATCATACCAACTTGTATTTTCTGCAAGAACAACACAAAAACACATAAAACCCATGAAAGATCGCATTAAGAACTTGCAAAATCCTTTGTTTTAGGCATCAAATGTGTTGTATTTTGACATCACATCACTTGCCAGTAGAACTTGAGCATAAAGCAATGTGCACTGAAAAAATTGGATTTGGATTGGATTGATGCAACAAACTCTAGGTTGAGTCAACTTAATGAGCTTGATGCCCTCCAGTTTGCAAACAAAGAATGAAGCTGCAGCATAACCGTCGCATAGAGAACCAATAATTTGCACCAGGGGACTTGGTGCTTCTCTACAATTCAAGACTATAGTTATCCCCTGGAAAGTCAAATCCGGATGGTTGGGACCCTTTAGAGTAGCTCGCATCTTCGATCATGGGGCCATTGAATTAGAAAGACAAAATGGAGGAACTTTCAAAGTAAATGGCCAAAGGGTAAATCCATATCTTGGAATAAATACGGTTGAAAAAAAGGATCTTGAGAAAGACCGAGTACTCAATCCATTTACATCGTGCCGCGACAAAAAATAAAGGGCTACTTGGAGGCAACCCAAGGAACCCTGGCACATAGGCGCCTAGGTATGTTTTTGACCCCTTATGTTCTATTTTATTTTGATTTTGTGCATTGGGGACAATGCACATCTTTTTCAATGGAGGTGTGGGTAGTTATGGGCCTCAGTGAAGTCTGAGTAGCTTATGGTCCATAACTACTCAATTTTTTATTCCAAGATTTTCTTGTCTTTGTTCTTTTTCCTTGTGGATGTTTAATTTCTATTAAACCAGCACGTTTAGGGTGTTTAGATGATATTTGTAGCATATAGTACCAATACGTATGGCAAATAGCATGTTTTTATATTTTGTTTGGAAAAAAATGATATTCGGAAAGAAACCTTAATTAGTAGTTAGATAGTAGCCAGACATATTTAGGTGTTTGACAATATTTTTTATGATAAGTGAGGGTGCGTTGAGATAAAAAGCATGATCTATGAGTCTTTTTTTGATAATGTGTGCAGTGTTATGCGATTGTAAGCATAATTTGATAAATTCATGTATTTCGTGCTAATTCAGAACTTTCCCTATTACCCTAATCAGATTGTAGATTAAATGGATTAGGTAAGGATCTTAGGTCTTTATTATTCAGTAGTCCATTTTAGCCTAAAAAATGACCAACTGAATCGATGATATATCCCTTGTTCCGAATGTTTGAGCCTAATATGTACCTATTCTTTCAAAACACCTGATTAACCTAGCTTTATCTGGTGAGAAATCCTGAATTTGGCCCTGGTCTTTCCTTGAACATTATGTACCTTGACTGAGGCAAAAAGTCTAAGTTGAGGGTGGCCACCAAAAGTAGCCCTAGTTTTGAGGATGGATATTGTGCACCTCAACATAGGCTAAAAACCTAAGTTGAGGGTTTCTAGTGTAAGGGTAAAGCAAAAATAAGTAGGTGAGTTAGGAATACTGAAAAAAAAGGGAAAATCATATACTAGGTGCAAGGAAAATGAAAGATGTCTTAGATGTGAGCTAAAAAGCAAAATAAAGTGTAAAAACAGGCCAAAAAGCTTAAAAATGAAAAGAAAGCACCTAGGAAAGCTTGAAAGAGGAAAAAGAGAGAATAAGGTGAAAATAGTTGAGTTGGTAGTGCAAAAGTGTATAAAAACGCCGTTTCAAGGAGGGCCTTTAGTCACTATTTTCCCAAAATTTCATACCAAAGCCCTTTGAGCCTATGTTACAAGCTTATAAAGTCCTAAAGTGATCTTAATCCAGCTAGTTGAAGGTTTGAGTCATAAGTATAGGGGCAAGCCTATGGTATTAGTCATCATGCATGAATATCTCTTGTGAGAGTGAGTGTTTTTGCACAGTACTGAGGTTAACATGAAAACATCATTGAATGTAAAATATGGGACTTCTTTCTGTGAGGACACTTGTATTGCATTATTAACATTTGACTTATTCAGTGATTCTGGACTGTTGATAACCCCTTACTTGTCATAGTTGTATTGTCACATGCACCAGTTTGCCATGGTTTGCTAAAAAGTTGGTGTGGGTACCTGAGTTTAAGATGTATATGATGTATGTCATTGAGTTGAGGTCTGTGTATTACTGTGTTGTCTATATAGATTTAGTCCATCATTTGAGGACAAACAACAATGTTAAATTAAGGGTGTTGATGTACTGCCAAAATACAATACTTTTGATGCTTAAAACTTAGAATTTTCCATGTTCTTAATGCAATATTTGTGGTCTTTATGTGCTTTTGTATTTAGAATTGCAGGATTACAAGTTGGCCATGATTTGGGGAAAAATTAGAGAAACCGCTGACTTTTGTTATTGTACGATTCCTTCTACGGGTCATAGAGCATGCTATGAGTCATAGATAGATTTTGTAAGGATTTCTAGTGAGGGACTATTTGCTGAAGTTGAAGTCTAAGAACATGCAGACGAGTCACGGAGCAATTTACGAGTCGTAGAAGACTTTTTGTGCCCTGAGAATCAGAGAAGTGGACTTGCAGGAAATTCATAAGACAAAACTCCCTTTACAGGTCATAAACCACTTTATGAGTCATAAAGGTGTGTCGTAGAAGTGAAGTCCTGAATTCCAACAGCTAATTATGAGACCCCGACTATAAATCGTAGAAGTCATTATGGGTCATTAAGTGCTTTCATGCAGTTTGTCGACCAGTTTTTCTTATTTGTTTATGACTTATTTTTAATTATTATAAATAGGTCTTTTAGGCTATTTTTCATGAGTTCTCATCAGTTTTCATTAATTTTAGGTTTAGTACTCAAAGAACTCAATACTTTGAGAGGAAAAATTGTGAGCGAGTCTTTAAGAACACTTGTGGTGTAATTTAATCTTCAAGCTTGTGATTCCCATCGACTTTGGATTTTCTGGATCTTACTTCAATTGTGAAGTGTTTAATTATGTCTTCTCAATTCATAATCTTTTCATCTACACATAGTATGAGTAGCTAAATCCAACATTAGGGTTGTGGGAACCATGAAGAACTAACAAAGTAAAATCGGATAATTCACCATTCTTGGAAGGTATACATGCATGTATTAATTAATCCTCTTCGTATTGCATTTTTTCTAGTGATGGCCAACATTAGAACTCGCCTAGTGTTACTGACTGGACCAAGATAGTAATGAATAGGAGAAGAGACTAATTAATAGGATTCAATTGATGTGTTCTCGTCTAATCGATCAAACTAGGCTAAGGGGAGGTTGTACTAGGACTAATAGGTAATGCTTAGTAAAGCACACTATGGAGATGGGCCAAGTCGCATAGTGAAATTCACCTCTCACCTTTGACCGAAGGGCTTGGTATACTTAAATTACCGTCCGACATGCTATACCCTGGTTGATATCTTTTATTGATTTTCTCTCGTGATAGTTAGTTTAGTTTATTTTCACATTGATTATCGATTAACTACTCGGATTGCATATTGGTGGATTTGTCTTTAGCGTGCATATTCCCTGTGGGTTCGACCCTAACCTTGGTTAGGTTCTACATCTTGACAGTGACCGCTTTATCCTCTAAAAAGGAGGTGTAACTTGGGAGACATCAAAGGTCAGTCTCAACATCAATGACATAATAGTAGATTTAAAGAAAGAAAGACCTTAACATCAATTCATCACCCTATAGTCGATGAAGTCTCTAACTTTATAGTCTAGAAAGGTACCATGACAGGCCATGGCTACCACAACTCAAATGAAGTAACTCAAAGCATAAGAAAATATAAAATGGCATCCTCCAAATGTAGGGGAAGACTCACCAATCAGCAGTAGGGAGAATGGACCTTCAATGGAGCGCCTGTTGAGAATCTCGAGTACCTGTCTCTGCATCATGAAAAGATACAGGCCCAAATAGATGTCAGTATATAGAATGTACGAGCATATAAAATGGCTGAAGAAAACAAATACAGGTAGAATAATATGGAACAACATCAACTCATATGAGACTCAATCAGAATATCAAGTGTCCATCCAAAGCAAGAATAAATAGTAGATAAATGACTCATCAATACCAGTCCAAACTCATCCAATTAACTCAACTCATAATACTATTATTGTGGGACCTATCTGGGAGTTTCTCCAACTTACAACCATTATCTATGAGCCAATGATGATACAACAAAGTGATATTGTTGTCACATCCATCCAGTACCTTGTCAGGATAAAGGACGTCACATCGGTGGATCCATAATAAAGAACATCAAGTCCACTTTTCAGACTAAGGAAACATCCAGTTTTATGGTTCAATCCTCTCCTACGCTGGCTACGTAGTTATTGAGTTTGAGTTATTATTTACTCTTACTCAATTCGGTGCTTAATACTCTTCCTAGGACTCAACATGCTCATAAGACATCAATCGTCATGATTACTCTTCTAACTGGTCTCACTGGATATGGTTAACTCAATTCATTACATCACCCATCAATTCTTGGATTTAGGATCATTATCTTAGGATTAGTTTCATGATCTTTAAGACTCCAGGAACATCAATTTCATCGACATCATCATCAACACTCTCATATCAGGATCAAGCTCACAATCATATGCACATTCATACTGTCAAGGCTCTAGAATCATCTCCTAAGTTCATTTTTGCAATCTTTTATGAAAATAACATGTAGGCTTTTCTAAAATGACACATACAAAGCATTTAGACAGTAAAATCAGGCCTGTGATGATCATCAACATATGAAAATACATACAATATATATGATTTAAAAGAAAACATTCAAGAAACATACATAGAATCTCATTATACTCACAATCTTTCGATTATCATCAATAGGGACACATGGAAGGACAATTCAATGTTTTAATTTAGCCTTACATACCTGGAATGAAGAACAACACTAATCTTCTCAAGGATTTTGATCCCAATCTCTGGAACCCTAGCTTTCTTCCATTCTTCTCTCAGGAATTCTAACTTAAGTTTAGCGTAAAAAGCCTTAGAATGGGTTTTGAAACCCTTTTTAGAAGAAAAATGACCTATATTAATCTTATTTTAAGTTTAGGAGGGGTGCGGAAAGGTTTGGAATGCCCCTCACGAAAAAATGAAAAATTTGACCTTCAACATAACAAGTCCGCAACGTGGACTTGGCCATTTTTGGTGTTTCTTCGTCAAAAATTCTCTGATTGAGTTTTCTAATCCCGTAGAAAATATTGGGATCACAACTAAATGTAACTTCGTGATAGGTTTCCCACACCTGTCACGCACTCTTTCTGGAAATCGTTTTCGCATCGAAAAATCATCTTTTGATCTGATTTCTCTAAAAATCAACAAAGACCATTTTCCTACTCAAGTTTTCATGTTGATCGCATATCCGGCCTCGGATTTTCCATCGGAGTTTGGGAAGATGCGTTATACGCACACCTCTCATCTAGGTGTATTTTGATAATTTTACCGGATGTTACAGTCTATCTTACCTCTTACCCAGTGGTTCATTTTCACACTAAACATATGGAGATCGATTTTCACTTCATTCGAGATAATGTACACAAAAAGGAACTTCAGGTTTAGTATATTTCTTCTCATGACTAGTTTGCGGATATTCTTACCAAGCCTCTCTTAAAGGATCGTTTTTGTGCTTTTGTGACAAGTTGAACCTTATACCTAGTTTAACTTTAGGGGAAGTGATAAGTATGGTATTTAGGTATTAGCCAATGTATCTATTAGGGGTTATTTATGTAATTGTATATGTATCAACTCTTGTATAAATACCCCTTCTATCTATTCATATATCTATTAGTATATTTATGTAATTGTATATATATCAATATATCTATGCAGCGTTGGGCTGTACTTTACACATTTAATTCGTTAGTTCATCGATGGAAACTAATGAAAGGATGTATCTTGCCATTAGGATAACTCTAGGATGCTTTTTGCTTATTATGATGATAAAGGATATAGTTTAATTTTGGGATATAATTGAGGGATGATTTCCACTAAAAATGGAGTATATATTAATATATTAACTAAGTTTTATGGATGAGGTTTAATTCAAATTAATGCAATCATACTCATTTTGAACACATTAACTTTATGTCCTCGATTCGCCTCTACTAGCCATATATCTTGCCTGGTTCTCAATTTGACGTGCTTGCATCTCAGCCGGAC
>JAABOM020005733.1:0-20213 GCA_011800125.2 Solanum clarkiae | reverse complement strand
TCACAAATCACAGTAGAATCATGCCCAACTAAGGCCAAATATGCCATAACCCCATCAATCACAAGTTCCTAGAGTAAACATAGAAAATCATAGTAAACCATAAGTATCCAAGACAATTAAACCCAGCAAAGTTATATATATACTAGAATCATGCCGTAGTATGACATATAATAAATACACAGTCTCGTAGTCAGCATCTCTATAGAAACGGCTATAGACAATCATATAGGTATAAGTCAGGTCAGCATGCATGCCTTCCCTAGGCACTAGCTCATGTTTGGCCCTTACCCGGCCCTTTCTCTATGTAAAGCAACCCAGAGGATAGCATCGATATAACATAAGTTAAGGCCCAAGAGGCTAGATAATTAGAAGGATATCACCTACCCAAAATCATATCGTATCCTAGCTACTATCATGGATTTTTCCCAAGGTAACCATGTGCTAGCCCATTAACAATATGCCCTTCGTTAGACAGGTTGCTAGAGTCTAAGGCTAACCCATATAACTAGTGTCTCGTCATAGATAACCTGGGGAATCCCATAGGATATAGCCTGCACCTCGCTACCAGGGTCACGCTTTCATATTTAATCATCTAGTGGATCAATAGCAACACCTCTCAAATCACATAATGCAAGGCTCCCTTAGGGGTACCCTATAATTGCCCAAGAATACAGTGTATTTCTCTAGTCACTAACTAGTTCCACAAGTACATAACAGATAACGATGGTATATAGGATCATATAAGTCATAGGGCAGGACAAAATTATGTTTAAACAGGAAATTCTACCAGAAATAATCAGAACAAATATAGACAACTACAATCTCACATGCATATACATACCCACAAGATATAGATACTAGATTCAGTAGATAAGGTAGCATGTAATCACAGGTCAGCCTCAACAGCTAGTATATTTCGATAGCCTCCAAATCTCTTCCCGATGCTACTCAGTTGTTAAAATAATATTAACATGGTCACTATGTTCATATTGACTATAACATCTTAAAAAGCAGGTGAAGTAATGTTAATAGGGCTTAAAATGAGGAAAATAAGGCCAACGCCTGAAATCCTGAATAAATTCTCAAAAACTGATCCCTATATCACACTTACTCTAGAACCAAAAGTTTGTCCGAAAACGGACCCAGAAGATCAACAAAAGGCCCAAAATCAAAGTTAAAAGCTTTACCGAGAAACATTCTTTTCAAAACTTCCTCGATCAAAGTTCTCAAAAATCGAACAATTTCAGCTAACACCCAGCATACCACAGTGTTCCCTTTGGAACGTGGAACAATTTTCGCTCAAAATTCATTCAATTCCATCAAAACCCATTATGAAATCAACATGTAAAGTTTTCACTGATTTCTAGAAAGTAATCAGCTAAAATAGTGAATTTACCTCAAAATATGCATCATAAATCAAATCCAACTTCACCATAACATTCCTTGCAGAATTTTGAGTCACGTGGACCTTTGGTTCACCAATATCATACTTAAATTGAGTTTTTTATGAGCTTGGGAGTGCTTGGCCTTGTGCTGATCGCAAAGTGTTGAAGCACTTAAATAGACCTCAAGCCTCTCCTCTACTATCATGGATCGAGCCCCATGAATACAAAGGCTTGGGGTAATTCGCCATTCTCCGCAAACATGGATGCCTCTCAATGAATGCAAAGCTCTGCCAGGTGTATACTCTCCAAATGAACCATTACCCTCCACGAATGCGAAGGCTTAATTCATCTGGTGTTGTACCAGCTCAAGTCCAAACTTGCCGGGGGCTATTCCTGGGGCATTTGATGTCTATTTTCTGCAAATGAACAGTGTAACCACTGTGATTTCAACATTCTAGATCTAACAGTGTTGTTGGAATTTCCAACGGAGCATCCTATAGAAAAATAAGGGTCCCACTTCTTCCTGGCTAATTTTAGCTTAAAGAACTGAGGGGGTCAAAACGCAACTAGAAGACCTCATCAACCAACGAAGGATCATTTTAGACTATTTTTGACATTCTAGAGCTAACCCTGCCAACATATTTTCATCTGAGCACATTTAGCTAGGTTTTAGTAGAACCACACTTTTTAGTTTCTTGTTAAACTCATTTAACAACTTTTGGCTCAAAATCCCACCAGGACCCTCCATCCTTGGACCAACCACCCTCCTAACATAAATCGGTTATTCTAAAACTGATAGAACCATCAAAATCCCATAGAAATCTCATTTTAGGAGTTTTAACTTCTCACTGACATGCAAACTTGCACAACTCACAGCCAAAACACCGAATAATCATCCTGATAGTCCAACATGCCATAAAAGGTTTGAGGCCACCATACAAGAGCTCAAATCAATAGAGTCACTACAGAAATAAGGAACTCACCTGGAGGGTCATTACACAAGCCTCACGCTTTGTAGAAAGTTCTATTTGAAGGGTTAGGCCACTTGCTTCGTGGAAGGTTACATAGATAGATATGTCCCCCATGGATTTCAAATTGAATTTCAGTGGGTGTATATTATTAGGACAGACATGCTTCATTCCTATGTGACTTTTGCATTGCATTATATTTGACATTTGCACTGTATTTCATTATCTCTGATTAACTTATTATAGATGGAAATTAAAATCCTCTTTCCTATTACTTTTGTGAATGGAACTGATATATTATTTTGGTACATAGAGTCATGTTATCAATTCATTTTGTACTATATTACTATCTATTAGTTAAGGCTAATTATCTCTTGTAGGTGATAGCTACAGAGGTTTTGATAGGGTATGATGGAGTACTTACGTTCTATATACCTTTACATAGGGTGAATAGGACTAGTTACCCCTTACATCTGCACCAACATAAGTTGTAAGTTTGGATCATATTAATCGCTTTCTTTTGATTGTACTCTGAGGATTTTCAAAAAGATTTCTTAGATAGTTTCTTGTTACTCACTGGTCTCTCATGTTCCTTTATCATATTCTTGTTCTATTCGAGAAACAGAGATATTGAGACTTGTATTTTTTTATGACCCCTGAGGATTTTTATACCTTCATGCAAATTTACTGTCTTACCCCTACCCTTAGCTTTTTTTTTTATGATCTTTGTGATTTTTGGATGGATGGCATATCCCAAGGTGGTTGGGTGAGTTTGGTGCGAGTTTTTCTCTAGTTGGAGTCTTAAGTTAGAAAGGATTGGCTTTATTCAGTGTCCTGATATTTGAGCATTAAATGAAACTTCTGGCAGTTCCATCAGTTCTAGGAGGTCCATTTTGGTCTAAATGAAAGGTTGGTTTAGGTTTTGAGGCCTTTATTTTGAGTTTACGTAAGAAGTCACTTTAACTTTAAAGTTTGGTCTAACTTGACTTTGGTGAACATTTTATGTAAACACGCTCGAATGGGAATTTCATCAGCATGGTTAGCTCGAGAATGCAAAGTTTTGTCTAGAATGACCTTTGATCTGATTCTCAAGGTTCTCAAAATGAACTTTAGGCCGTTTATGTTTTTTATGCATTAAATTATGAAAAATATTGACTTTGGTTAACATTTCATCAAAACAGCCTCTGTTGGAAAATCTGTTGATTTCGTTGAGTCTAGGATATCATTTCTAGTTGGGTAACATAGTTTGTTCATATTGACGATATCCTGAGTGAATTCTGAATCCCAACGGCGAAATTCTCAACCTTGATCCATTATTTTTGTTGCAGTTGCTAGTACAGCACCCAAGTGTGCATCAGATTCACAGAAAACCCTCTGCGATCATAGAAGCAGACTTCAATGATTATCGCGATCATGGGTGAGTATCATGTTCGCGAAGGCCTTCTGAGTTAAGCATAGAGATTGCAGGCTTAACCTTTGGGATTATAGAGAATAAATGTCTAGGACCTTGCTATTGCGAAGGAGATCCAACATTCGAGAAGACCAAATCAGTTGGCACTTTAATGAATTTAACACTCAATTCCAGCAACCAAGTCCTATTATGAGACTTGGAATTTTTGAGTTTTTAAGAGATTTGTTTGGCCAAATTTGTTGATTCTTGCTCAGCAAAGTTGATAGTTCTTATGGCAACATTCCGAAAACCTTAAATATTCCTCAATCCTAGTAAGTTTTATGTGATTTTTTCCTAATTCTCCCACTTTGGACCTGTTAGGACTTGAAAATTATTGAGTTATTTTTGCCCTTTCTAGTGCTCAAATGTCCCCTTTTTGGGGTATACGTTTCTTGATCCATTTGGGACCTTGTGAAGGAGTTGGTTTTTCAAATTTGTGCATGGTTGCCAATGTTGAAACCCATTTCCAATCCAAATTTAACTAAATCACTATGGATATCATTAGTCTTGTTTTGACTTGTTATTCGATAATTTGATAGAGTGGCAACATTTGGGGGCATTTTGGAAGGCCAAAGCTCCTGTGTAGTAGTCCTGTCTTTAAGGTAGGCTATGGTCTCTTTCTTTTTAACTCAACTTGAATTAATTTTATATAATTTAAGTAGTTACACATGATTATATTGTGGATTGATAGCATTTTACTGCGTTGAGATTGTGAAAATACTTGTTAGTATGGTAGCAAGATTTAGTGGAATTTGACCAAAAATCCTTATTTTAGGATGACACTTGTGAATTGGATGATAGAATACTTAGAAATGACTTTAAGGGGTTATAAACAAGTCGATGGTTTTGGATTGTCGGATTATTGGTCGAGTTGCTAGATTATTTAATTTCTAAGATTCATATCCTTTTGGTGATTTATTGCTAAACTTAATGAATTTCTCTATATGCGATAAGTTGAAAATTTTTTAAAATTACTAGCGTAAATGTGTAAATTGGGTGAAATTTGGTCGAAATGATATTATAATATGAAACTTTATGAAAAATAGAACTTTGGGATTTTTATAGAATCTACTGATAATTATAAGATTTTGATAGAAAGGTGGTTTCTGCATGCATTTTAATAAAACACTGTATATAAATAAATGCTAAGCTCGAAGCATAATTCTAGATGACCCATAGATAGATTCTTGGTACATAATTATTACATGATAAGCTTGAAGCATACCCTAGGCACACTTTGAGGTAATTGTACTTATATTCGATAAGCTCGAGACTATTCTGGAAAACTCATAATACCTTTGGGGTTTCTATATTATTATCAATGCGCACGAAGTCATTTTAGGAGGCCTACGACTACATTTTTGGGGATTTTTACTATTTAACATCATCTACATTAAATTGTATACTTTTGTGTATTATGGAGAAGTTAGTGCAGATATATTATCCGGCACTTGGCTTTATTATTGAGGAATGTATTTTCCCATGTCCCATTACCTAGTTCTTAGTTATTCTTGTGTTCATTTTGTTGTTAGTTTAACATGTGCTATTTATTCAATATATTATTTTTTTTTATCTTTTTCGGCTTAGGATGCCCTCTAGGTATCCATGTTTTTGGTACCATGTAGCACTTCTACATTATTTTGACGCAGATCACAATTTGAGTCCACCTCAACATGTGTTAGATCATCCATAGTTGTGCCATATCCGAATAGTGGTGAGCTCCCGACGTACAGAGACTTGTTGCATTCTTCTAGTTCCTGATAGTATTTTGCATTTTGGACAGTTAGATTCCTAAATTGTATATGTATATTTTATCTGGTCTTGTACTTAGTAGCTCTTATCTATGTGATACCAGGACAGGGTGGTTGATCAAGTGTCAGTATGTTATTTTTATTACATTCGGTATTTAGTATATTTTGCATTGAATGCATATCTATTCTTTACCCATATTCCTTGGCTATATTATTCCTTCTTTTGCTTATTGTTAGTATTTACTTTAAATAACTTGACCTCTGCAAATGGTATCAGAGTTATTCAAATTTGGGTCTGACAACACGGTATAAGAGTTAAGGTTCACCAATATCACCAATACAGGAGCAAGTGTCTAGTAGAGTTCGGTAAATCAGTACGATGACATCCATATTCAATCTCCGGGAGGCTATAGAGCATTGTTAGGATGAATTTGTTATTCTTGATTCTAATCTTCCGATGGAAATATGAGAACTATTTGAACTTTTGTTCTATCACTCTTTAGCGCAGATGAGATATACAGGGGGTGGTTGACGGCATTCTATACCTACTAATGGAACTCCAGCCAAGGGCAGAGGTAGGTGTCGAGGTCGGCCCAAAGGCTAAGGCAGAGGTTGAGTCACACTACCAGCAGGCACCAGTACTGAAGCCCAAGTTTAAAGTGAGCACTCCGAGCACTAGCTAGCTGAAGAGATTCCAGCCACGTCTCTAGCTAACTTCATGGTCACACCAACACTATAGGATAATTTGGCCAAGATCCTCAGCTTAATGGAGATACCCTTAAGCACCCACTATGGTGAGCACTTCAGCAGGAATTCAGACCAGGAAGCAGCGACAGACCTCAAATTGACAGGGGCACCATGTGATCATACCCTAGATTCACAGAATACTACTATGGCTCCCTATTTAGTGATTCAGTAGATCTTTATGGTTTTCCAGCGCTTGATAACCAGGCTAGCTATGACTATTGATGGGTAGAAGATATTGAAGAGGCTTATCAGATTAGTCTCGACTAGATTTTTAGGTGCCTTAGGTGAGGATGCCCATGAGTTTCTGATTAGTTGTCACGAGAGATTGCATAACATTTGGTTGGGCGAGTCGTATGGAGTTGATTTTATTACCTTCCAATTGAATAGGACAGCAAAGTAGTGGTGGAGGTCTTATCTCAATTGTAGGCCAACAGGATTACAGTCGATAACATGGACTCAATTCTCAAAGGCTTTCTTCGATAAGTTTGTAACTCGTAGATTAAGAGAGAGGCTAATGGATGAGTTTACCATACTGATATAGGGATCGATGTAAGTTACTAAGTATGAGGCATGATTCCATGAGTTGTCCAGTTATGCCGCTACGATTATGCCGACAGAAGAGGCATAGGTGCATGATTTTGTCAAAGGGTTATTCTTATCCCTTAAGATTGTCTACATAGGATATGGTTATGTTGAGTTGTTCATTTCTACAAATAGTAGATCATGCACAGACCATTAAGACTATTCATCATAGGGCTTATAGAGGCAGCGACAAAAGGCCTTGTGATAAATGCAATTTCACCAAGGATCAGTCATATATTAGGGTTTTTCAAGGCAAGAATCATCCGTACTAGGTCCCACATGATAGATCAATTTAGGCTACTTTACAGTCCACTAATGGTGGAGAAATGAGTGCTAGTGATCATGGTAACCAAGCTTTAGTTCAAGCATCACGGGTCATTCTTCTGGGCATCCATGCCATGGTGGTCGTTCAGGGTCAGCTAGGTTATCTCAGGGAGGTTCATTTCGAGGGTTGTGTTCTGAGTGTGATATGATTTACCATTTTTCCAAAGAGTGCCCTACTATATCCATTCCGATTACCAAGGTTAGTAGAGTTGGGCCCCCAAATCCCTACTCAAGAAAGTTAGACGAGGTGCATAGGGAGGTAGAGGTGATCCTTAGGGTACTGGATGTGGTCCTCAAGTAGGTCGATCAGGCAGTAGAGGTGGTCATAGTCATATATATATTTTTTTAAGTAGACCAAAGATGGAGGCATCTGATTCTTTTATCACAGGTACTATGTCTGTATTTCGGTAGCCTACATTTATGTTATTTCATCTAGGGTCTAGATATTCTTATGTGTTTGCTTATTATGCGACTCGATCGGATGTTTTGAGTGAGTCGTTGGTAGTGCCAATGCATTTATCTACTCTTACAAGTGATTTTTAGTAGTGGATCAAATTTATCGATCTTGTGTGGTGTCTATATTGGGCTATGATACTAGAGCATACTTGATCTTATTAGATATAGCAAATTTTAACTTGATTCTATGCATGGATTGGTTGTCTCCCCATCATATGGTTTTGGATTGTTATTTTAAGACTGTCAGATTGTGTATTCTTGATATCCCTTTGATTGTATGGTCGGGTACAGCGAGTTGTATGTTGACGGGTGTGATTCATTATGACCCTCACTGATTAGTATAAAGGGGGTGTCTAGCTTAGCTTGCCTATGTTCGTAATAATAATGTTGACTAGCCTTCCATTGATTGTACATCGATGGTCCAAGAGTAATCTGATGTCTTCCCTACCGACCTTCCCGATCTTCCTCCAGAGTAGGATATTGATTTTAGCATTGAAGTTGAGTTGGGTACCCAACCAATTTCTATTCCACCATACCAAATAGCCCTTGCTGAGATGAAAGACCTTAAGGTACAGCTTCAGGATCTTCTGAGTGGAGATTTCATCAAGCCTAGTGTGTCCCGTCGGGTTCTCCAATTCTATTTGTGGAGAAGAAGGATGGTACCATGCATATGTGTATTGACTATAAAAATCTGAATAAGGTGGCCATAAAGAACAAGTATTTGATATCATATATTGATAATTTATTTGATAAGCTCCAGGGTGCAACAACTTTCTCTAATATAGAGTTGAGATTGAGGCATCACCAATTGAGGATTAGGGAGGCAGACATCCCTAAGACTGCATTTAGGACTCGACATGGAATTTTTAATCATTCTTTTGGATCGAGTAATGTCCTCATAACATTTATGGATTTGATGAACTATGTGTTCAGACCCTATTTGGACTCCTATGTTATAGTGCTCACTGATGAAATCTTAGTCTACTCCAGGAGCATAGATCAGCATGAGCAGCATCTAAGGACTTCAGACATTGTGGGATTACTAGTTGTATACCAAATTCACTAAGTGTGAATTTTGGCTTAAGTCTGCAACATTCTTGGGCACATACTATCCCAGGATGGGATTATGGTAGACCTGGATAAGATGGCAGTAGTTGGTGATAGGGCTAGGCCCACATCTCCCACTGAGGTTAATAGTTTTGTTGGGTTAGCAAGGTATTATATATGGTTTGTGGAGGGGTTCTCTTCTATTATAGCACCTATGACTAGACTGACTCAGACGAATGTTCTTTTTCAGTGGTCCTATAGGTGTAAGGCAAGCTTTATGAAGTCAAGGTCTTATTGACTTTTGTTCCAATTCTTATTATACCTATTGAGGGGCAGGGGTTTAAAATTTATTGTGATGCTTCCAGTGTTGGTTTGGTTTGTTTTCTTATGTAGAAAGATAGAGTCATTGCATATGCTTCCGGGAAATTGAGGTGCATGAAAAGAACTAACCCCCGTATGATTTCGAGTTGGAAGCGGTAGTCTTCTCGTTGAAGATTTGGAGGCATTATTTGTACGGGGCTTACCATGAGATCCTTAGCGATCTTAATCTGAGAAACGTAGGTGGTTGGATGTAACACCCCACATCTTACATGTACTATTCCTATGCAAATGGAACATGATATAACTTGGTCAAATCAGCACCCATTTTTAAATAGTTCTTGACTTTCAGATTAGAGGACTACGTGTACATCTAACATTTAAGAAGAGTGAGTGTATATACATTTTATGTCAAATTGAGGATATTGTGTCCTTAAATGAAGTGAAAGAAGTGAGGTGCTTGTAGGACTTAGGAAGCAAGTAGGTGAGTCACCTATATGCTTAGCTTAACTAGGCTAGGTAGACGGAGATGAGGCCCGACACCGAATCTGTCCAAGTTTGATAATGAATAAAGTTCATGTTAAAGGGTGTAATTTTGTCCTGTATTTTAGCATCATAAATAGACAAAATTTGCAGCATAAGATGAATAAAAAGGTTTCAAGTACATTCACAATTGATTTGGTGATTTTGGCCCAAACAAAGTGAAGGAAAAAGAGAAAAGTGGGCAGCCAAAGCCCAACAAGTTAAGACCCATTTAGGCCCAAATGAAAAGGCCAAGCTGTTGCATCACCACCTTGATAAAAATAAGGATTAAAATATAAGAGTATGTCCGCCAAAATGGTCCCTTTAAAAAGGATTAAAAGCAACTCCTTAAGTCATTTAACTTGGACAAAAAATCTAATTTTGCTAAGTTCTTTTTGCTCTCTTTTAAATCATACAAAGCAGCCACAAGAAATCTTACTAAGGTTCTTAAAGAAGCTCTAAACCTTGAAGGTAAAGGTAAGTAAAGATACTTGTATATTTAGTATAATTTCTTCATGAAATACAAGAGACTAAGCTGGTTATACTTGTGCTGAAATTTTGGACAGCATGTGTTCCAAAGATTGTTGTACACTTCTTATTTATTTGGGAGCTTTACTCTTCTTTGTTGGATTGATTATGAAGGGAGCTTTATGTTTATAATGAGTTTTAGTTCTGTAATGATGTAGCAAGTTCGCTGCACTATTTTTATTCCACGTAAACAATCGAGTTTTAGTGTACTATCCTAAATGTGTTGTTAGTAGAAATTGCGGGCTGATTGAGTGAGGACTATTGTCTCATGTCCTCTACCTATTTTGAGAACTATTTTTGGACTATTTTAGGACTGTTTTTATGTGTAAATGTTGTGAGAATAGTCTGGTTGAAGTTGGTATAGGTTTGGAATTGTCGACGTTGAAATGTAGCAAAGGGACGTAATGTGATACTGCCTACTTGTATGTTGTGTATAATTGTTATGTGTTGTTCTTTGTGGGCTATTGTGAGACTGTTATGGCACTAAAACATGTTGTACATATTATGTATATGAGAATGTATATTAGAAAATACAATTAGAGGCAGAAAGATTGAAATAATATGATAGGGTTGATAATTACATGCTTGTTGTCCGTGTGTTATTTTTTTAATGAAATCGGGCTGCCAAGATGTGTTAATTAGGTTCTAATACTAGTTTTATCGCTTACTCTATTGTAGATAAGTATTTGGGGGGGAATAAGATTACTTCAAGGTAATAACGAGGTAATACAACGAGGTATGTAAGGCTACTCGATTTCATATTACTTGGTATGAAATCTAGATTCTTACTTGGCACATAAAGGAACTTACCAACTCTGACATACCTAAAAATTGTGTCTCCACTCTATCACATGTTCATATGATCCCATACATAGTCATTGCAAATCTGTATACATACTTGAGTACAAAGATACATGAGTTCTTTTTGCTAAACAAAGTTCATGAGTTGCTTCATCACCTATGCATTTTATTATTTGTGTAACCTACTCCTTTCACTATGGTATTGTCTTGTATGGTCATTTACATTTCACAGGTCCTACAGCTCCAATATTATGACCACTAATAGAATCATCTTAAAAGTAAACAAAAGATAAGTTGCTTATTGATAAGTGGTGGCCCAAGGGTGGAAGAATCACCTAGCATGGGTCGATCCCATTATGGGGGTATCCCAGGGGTGAAAGGAAAGCCTAGCATAGGTCGATCCCGGTATTGATTTACCACTGATCAGCTGGTCATTTGTATTGTATTTTGTGAGCAGATTATAAAGTAAAGAAAGATAAAGTAATAAAAAGGACATAAAGTACATGATTCCACAATATGACTATAGGTGGTCTCTTATCCTTATACCAGTGCATGGTTTTATTTGAGTTCTTATTTCATATACAGTACTTACTCTCTTACATATTCAGTACATTATCTTGTACTGATGTTGGGGGACTTGCATTTCATGTCGCATGTACAGGCACTAGAAGATTCTAGATCTCCCTGGTGGGAGCACAACATATCCAGCTACTGTTACTGAGCTTTAGGTTGCTTCGGGGCTTTGTGTGTCTAGATCTTATACTTTTGTATTGTAAAGTTAGTCATGAGTCGAGGCCTATCCCAACCCATATGAAATGTTGTTCTTTATCTAGAGGCTTTGTAGATAATGTAAAGTAAAGTGTGGTCATGTCTCGTACTTTAGACATTGTGGCTCCAACAGCCTAGTCATATGCATTTCCTTTTGGCTTGTTATTATTGTTTACTTTCTTGAATGCATGCTGAATATGGAAACCCCTTATAACATTCACAGAAAGTGCATGGTTATATGTTGGTTCTCCCGAGCCTTATCAGCAACGGGTACTAGTCCGCCTTAATGGAACTTTGGGGCATGACATTGGAGTTGATGAAGGACTATGATGTTACTACTCTTTGTCATTCAGGCAAGGCAAATGTAGTAGTAGATGCCTTGAGCCAGAAGGCATTGAGTAAGGGGGTCTTGGCATTCTTATTAGTTAAAGAGCAACCTCTAGCATGAGACACTCCATCCTCAGCTAACCAGATAATTTGACTTGATATTTCTATGTCGGGTAGAGTGCTTTCTTGTGTGGATGCTAGATTATCTTTATTAGAGGAGATATAGGGTAAGCAGTTTGATAATCCATATCTGAGAGTGATTTGTGATAATGTGCTCAGTGTGGAGGCTAGGAAGGTGACATTAGTACTTTGAGGATCGAGGGTTATATTTGTGTTCTTAGGGGTTGTTTGGTTCGCAACATATTATCCCAAGATAATTAATCCCAGAATAAGTTAGCTAGGATAAGCTATCCCTCCATATTTATAGGATAACTTATCCCATCACTAAGACAAAAACGGTAGATAAATAGTCCAAGGATTACCTTATACCTCTAACCAAACATGGGATAAAATAATCCTACATTTTAACCCGAGATTATTATAACTTATACCGCATACCAAATGACCCCTTAGAGTTAGAGACTTGGTTAGACTAATTCCTAAAGAGCCTTACTATTCTAGATACTCTATTAATCTTGGGACAGTTAAATGTATCATGACATATGGCTGCATTATTGGTTTGAAGGATGAAGAGAGATATTTTATCCTTTGTATCTAAGTGCTTGAATTATTCATAGGTAAAGCTTGAGCACTAGAGGCCAGGTGGTGTGATACCATAGCTTTCTATTTAGGAGCGGAAGTCGGAATGAATAGTTATGGACTTTATGGTAGGACTATGATGTGTTGTCAAAATACAGCACATTTGATGCTTAAAAGCTTGGAATTTTATGTGTTCTCATAGTGATGATAGTGATTTAGTGTGTTTTTATGTTTATTTTGAAGGATTACAGGGTTGGCATAATTTTTGGGCTAAGTGTGCATATTTTGCTGAAGTTGAGGTTTCATGAGACCTTCTAAGGGTCATGGAAAATCCCACAGGCCATAGATCTAGTTTCATACCAAATTCCAATGAAGGGTGATTTTAGGAAGTTAAGTCTCTGAACATGTAGATGAGTCATAGAAGATTTTATGAGCTGTAGACTTGGTGTCATGCCCTAATAATCAGAAAGTGGGGAGTTGCAGAAAAATCATCAGACGAAACCGCCTAGGAGCCATAAAACTTTATATGGGCTATAGAATTATTTCGTAGAAGGCAGCCTCAGAATTCAAGATGAAATCTACGAAGCCCCGACTATGGACCATAAAACATTATACAGCCTGTAGAAGTGCCCGTAGAGCCTGCTGACCGAGTTCTCCTATTTCATTTTGGTTCTGTATTTTAAAGACTATAAATAGGTTTTAGATTATTTTACATAAGGAATGTAATAGAACAGTAAAGAATAGTAGAGAGCTTGAGAGAGACACTTCTAAAACATTATTTTGTGTTTTTAACTCAATCTTGTGATTCTTGGTGAAGAGCATGGATTTATTATTCTTAATTCTCTTGTGTAAGTGCTCAATTATGTAATTCAAATTTATGAATCTTACATCTACACTGATCATGAGTAGCTAAATTCGTAACTAAGGTTGTGGGAACCATGAATAACTAACAAGGTACAATCAAATAATTCGTAACTCTTGAAAATTGTGCATACATGTATTAATCAATTCTCTTCGGTTTGAATGTTTTTTAATAGTGGCCAACGTTAGAACTCCCCTAGTGTTACTGATTGGATAAGGGTTAGTAATGTCACACTACGGGGATGGATCAAATCACGTAGTGAAATTTCTCTTGTCTGGATCAAAGAGTTTGATAAACTTAACTTACCATTCTGCATACTACATACTGGAAAAGAATTTGATTATTTGGTAATTCCAAGTTAGGGAATCATGGGGAGCACAATACCCTAATTACTCTTCATACTAATTTCACACATGTCTTAGTTTAGGATTACTTTTCATAATTATTACAAACGCCCCCACCCTTGGGGACATAAGTAGGTTAATCTCCCTGAATTGCTTTAAATTCTTCTAAGTCTACCATATTCCCTATAGGATCGACCCTAACCTCTGTTAGGTTATATATCTTGACAATGACCCCATTAGCCTTGCAAAAGGAGGTGTAGCTTAGGAGACATCAAGATTTTGACGCCATTGTCAGGGAATATGGCTAGACTTGTTTAATTTGAGTAGTTTGAGAATTAATACTTATTTCTCTCATTATGCATTTTTAATGTTTTTTTCTATTCCAAGGTATAAGTGTAGTGTATGCCCAACACGCGAAGTCGAGGCATTCCCTTAACTCCATTACCCAAAGTTCCAGAGAAGATTAAGAAGGATAGGCCATGATAATGCAAATAATGTGGTTAATGCCTAGAATGAAAATAAGAATCAGAATAACAACAACCCACCTCCCCTTGAGGACATTGATCCACATCCATAGGACTTCATTGCCGAAGCATATCAGTGGAATCAATATCGGCTGAATGTTATGGCTATGGATGTGACTGGAGCCATTGTGTTACCACCACTACTGGATGACACAAAGTTCATGGTTTCAAGTGGGTTGCTTCAAATGCTGCAGAATCATGGGTTGTTCATGGGCCTACCATTAGAGGATCTCAATAGTTACCTACACAACATTATGTTTGTCAGCAAGAGTGTAATGGGAACTCAGAATCTATCTATGGATGTTGTTGCACTTTGTGTCTTCCCATTATTTCTAACAAGCAATGCAGCACTATGTTTATCCAAGCTCCTGCAAAGTTTGATCACCGGTTGGGTTGAGTTACAGAAAGCCTTTTGGGAAAGGTTCTTCCCGAGATCGAAGAATCTCAAGTTGAACGATCGGATCAACAACATTGAGAAACTTCCTGGTCACTCTATCAGTACTATATGGGAGCAGATCACAAAGTGTTTGAGAAGTGTCCCTGAGTACAAAATTGTTGATAATGCCTTGGTGGAGATCTTCTACCATGCTCGGGATGAGAATAGCCAAGCATGTATTGATACCATCATGTGGGGCATGTTTTAGATCAACCATTTGCATGGGTCGCTGAGAAGCCGACAAAAGTGGTCAAGATGAATCATGCATGGGGGTCGAGAGACAGGTCCTCTACCAGGAGCTCATGTGTTGCCGGTATTAATTCGAAACAAGATAAAATAAATGAGGAGATAATGCAAAGGCTTGCTCAGAATAGTACCAACATGCAGGTGATAATGAAGCAGAATCAGGAATGAATTAGTGCAGTTGTTCATCAACATTCGCAACCACCCATGTACAAGGAGTCTTAGTATGAGGCGAACATTTATTTCATTGCTGATCAGATGGGGAGTTTCCAGACCCATGCCAAGGTCCCAATCAGGACTATTGGCACCAAGGTCAAGGAAATCAAGTTCAAAACTTAGACAGAGATAGCGCTTTAAGAGATAATCGTGAAAGTTACTATGACAAGAACAAGGGCCAAGACAGAGCTGTTGATTTGGGTCACAGAGATAACTACAGAAATGGTCCTTACGTGCTACTACACAATTGTGATACTGGTGCTAGTAGTCCTAGAGTTGAGGAGATGTTTCAGTGGTTGTTGAAGAAGGCTAGACACATATGATGAGACCTTGAAGAGGATAAAGTTTGACATCTCCAGCATAAATCTAAAAGTCAAGTCTCATTTTGTTGCTATCAAACAGCTGGAGAAATAGTTTGGTCAAGTATCAACTTAACTCAACTAGCATCAAAGAGTTACACTTCCTAGCAACACAGTTTAGAACCAAAAGAATGAAGGGTAGTGTATGGCAGTCACTACTCGTGGTGGTAAGAGTACCATTGATCCTCGCATGCTAGTCGATGATGATGATGTTCGAGAGGAGACAGTTGAGATCAAAGGTGCTGATACTAGGGATGATCATGTCAAGGATAGGGTGAGTGACGATGTAGAGGTACCACAGAAGATGAAGCCCATTCATAGACCTCGTCCGCGTTTCCTCAAAGAATCGAAAAGAAGGAGGAGGGGGGCAAGTTTAAACATTTTCTCTCCATGCTGAAACAACTCTCCATCAACATCCTTCTCATTGAGGAATTGGAGAAGATGCCAGGATATGCACAGTTTTTGAAGGACTTGGTTATAAAGAAGTGCATTATGAGTCAGGAGCTCTCTCAAGAGCTTCAGCATTGTAGTGTATTGCCACAAGATCCTTAGTGTAGAAGCGAGAAGATCCCGGCACTTTTACCATACCCTGCACTATTGGAGATGTGGAGTACGCAAGGGTATTATGTGATCTTAGTGTCAGCATAAATCTAATGCCCCTTATAGTCTTCAAGAAGCTATGATTAGGAGCCCCTACTCTAACGAGCATACGATTGTTGATGGCTAACCGTGTGGTGAAGAAGCCTATGGGGATACTTTATGACGTACTCATCAAAGTTGAGAAATTCATATTGTCGTAGACTTTGTGATCCTAGAATTCAAAGTCAACTTTGAAGTTTGAATCATCTTGGGAAGGCCATTCCTAGCCACTGGTCGAGCACTAGCGGATATGGAAGCCGGCCAACTCAAGTTTAGATTGAATGATGAAGAAGTTGTCTTCAACATCTGTCAGTCAATAAAGAGGACAAACAACTTAAAGAGGGATGTTTGGGCACTTAGTGAAGTTTGATCTGCGACAATAAATAAGGCACTACTTGGGAGGCAACCTAAGATATTTCATGTAATAGTTGTAGTTTTGTTTTTAGATTTTGGACTTGTAGGTAGTTTAATTTTTCGCATGTTGGTTGTAATTAGTAGACATTGGATAGGTTGCATATAGGGTAACAGTGTGTGTTGTGAAGAATGTGTAGGTACATGACTAAGTCAGCTATCATTGGCAAAAAAGGCATCAAGAATTGTTTCTACGATTTTTCTATGGGCCATATGTAAAACTACGACCCGTACACTGTCTCCTAGAACTTAGGTAAGTTTTTCTGTTTTTGGCTAACTATGGAGGTTTTTACAACCAACTCTATGAGTCGTATTAAATTTTTACAGCTCGTCGACTGGTCCATTAGGGTTCGAGCATTTCACAGAACCAAGATCTACGGGCCGTAAAATACTATACGAGTCGTAATCGAGGTTTCGTAGAGCCTGGGCCCATCAATTTTGGACCGACCCAGTCAACCTATCAATAGAAGGGGTCAAATCAATTTGACCCTATTCTTCCTTAAAATTACACAATCACACGCAGCACCCCTACCATTTTTTTTCGATCACCGACAATCGCCCACCACCTTTTTGCCAGCCAAATTTTTGGCAGCTTCTAGCAACCCTAGGGTTTCCCTTCCTTGGTTCCTCCTTCAATGTCTAGCATCTTTTTCGCTCAAATTCGATAAGTTCTTGGTCCTGAACCCTTTTAAATACTGAACTTGTTGTGATTAAGTTGAAATTAATTGTCAGGCATGGTAATTGAACTAGTAGAGGTACGAACCTATGGTTGCCATTGTTTGTGCTTAAAATTGGATTATGATTTATTATGTTTCTAATACTTGAGTATGATTAAAAGTCAGAAAATTATGTTTATGTCCTTGTCTATATGTTTGAATGATGTATATGAAAACCATGTGGTCACATTCATCTGGATTAAATTGACCTTGTGCTTGAAAAATCAATGTGTGATTGCATGTATGTAATTTGATGCTAATTCATTCAAAATAGGGTCAGTTCGCTTGGGAAAACATGTAAATTGTGATTCGATAGGGTTGTATAAAATAAATTGCATGAGGGGTGTTGGATATTTGATTAAAATCATGAGGGAGTGTGTTATGTAATGCTTCGATGCTAAAATAATTGTCAAAATTGTCATTTGGGATCCATGTTGATAGGCTTGGAAACTCAAGCTTCTGGGTTCTCACTGTATGAGGGTCTTCGACCACTCCTGTAAATTTTCATGAGCCGTAGTTATCCCTAGCATGAAAATCCAGAAACTTGAAATTTCTGAGAACCTATTAGAGGGGACCTTCTATGAGCTGTAGAATATTCCATAACTCATAGAAAGGTCTCCTAGATCTTTGTCTGTAAAAATTAAAACACTGAAACACTTCAACGAATCAGTCTACAATCTTTTATGAGTCGTACCAGGTCTCATGGAGGCAATTCCAGTAAACAAAATTTATGCACTCTATTTTTACGAGGGCCTTCTGCAGCTCGTAGCTCATAGAAGTGCCTTCGTTGACCTATCTGTAACAAAGTTTTGAAATGTTTTTGCTTTTTTTTTTCTCGACTTGTGGGGCTAACCATAGTTGCTAAATATGTATGTTTCAGGTAGTTTGGCCCCAAATTCAAAACGTGAGGAGATCCAAGACATGCAGAGGAGGCTGAGAGATGATACCTTGGAAGATCAAGGTTCCTCGAGACTAATGGATCACTTGAGGAGCTCAGTGTATGGCCTGACTCGGATGCTGAGCGACCACAAACATAGGTTGCCGCCAGACATGGACAGGGCAAGACCCAAGTTATCGTTGTTCGCTCTCCAAAGTTTGAAGAAAGAGGCAACAACAGTAGCAACTCTATTCAAATGACTCCATCCAAAGAGGAGTCATAGCCACAGTCAAAGTCCAGCGATGAGTCAGAGCCAGATTCTTCTGCCATACCACCTCAGATATCACCGTCACCTACACAGATTATCTAGCTGGTGGTGTGTTAAGAGTATGTGGGATATTTACTCAGAGGGCATGTAGTGGGAATAAGCAAGGTAAACTAGCTCGCTCTATTTTATAGGATCCCCAGATCATCAAGACACTATCAGCAGATACGGACTCCAATGGCTGGCCAGAGAAATAAGGAATTACTCCCCAATAATGGTTCATGAGTTCTATACCTCCTATGCTGCCACAGTTCTCAGCACTCTTCCCAAGAGAAAGAAGCCATAGAGTGAGGGGCTGGTAGGTGGATATCTCCGAGATGACTATATGTCGTATGTTGTTCGAGCCTGAGTTCCCAGCCCTAGAATGACTACAGAGTATGATCATAGGTTGGGGAAGACTAGGGATAAGGCCCTGATGAGAGACCAGAGCCGCAGAGCTGTCTTGATGAGATGTGTTGCACCACAGATTGCATAGCAGGGCCCGGACCCCGCATGGATAGCCATTTCAGTTGAGCCCATCATGAAGGCCTCACTAAGCTTTCTTGACAACTTCTATTGGGCTATTGCGAGATCATGGATCCGTGTCTGGTACTGCATGATTTCTCTCTGCAAGAACCTCGAATCAGTCTCTTAAAGCTCATCCTTTTCATCATAAAGGATCTGCTTGCGCCGAAATGACCTGGACCAATAGGGAAATCCCAATTCATTGGGCCCTTTTGATACAATCAAATAGAAAGCCCCAAGGGCACCATTTCTAGGAGCCCAAACTACCAACTCTCCCTTAAAGCCAACGTAGGCTTGAGGCACTTGCTAGTTCTTTAGTTGATCCTAGTTAGGAAGGGGAAAAAATAGGCTTTCAACTGACTCTTGCAGATAATACCTTGATGCTGGACCGTGTGATTTTGGTTGCCAGTATCTTGGTTGGCTATGAGATTGATTCAGCTAGCCTAATCGCAAAGAAGATTCACGAGGCGGTCACGAAGAGGTCTACCTACATCCCCTTTCTTTGCTTGATCTACAAACTCTGTATAGAGTCGGGGTTGGAGATCCTATATCACGTGCACTCACTAATAGAGGTCCTGAGGACTTTGGATACCAGCCGGATCAAGCCTGAGCATAATCCAGTGTCCCTCCAATAAGCACCATGCCAACCTGCACAAATGCTAGAGAAGTACACGGCAGAGCCACCACCAGAGACTTCATCCACCACCATTGTTGCTACCTACTACTGAGGATAGGCCCCCACAGACTGTGACCGATGTGGAGAGGGGGGCACTACTACTGATTCTATCCCACAGGTTGTTCCTACACCGACAACACCTGCTAGGATGGTCTATATGTCAGCAGCGTCCATTCAGGCCATGGCACAGAGACTGGCCTACACTGAGTCCCAGTTAACTCAGTTACTTCACCAGATCAGGCCTTGGGTTCACCAGGCTAATTCATAGTCTGAGTGTTAGACTCCATTTTTCTTTAAATTAGGGATAATTATCCAATTGGGAAATTTTGTATGGATGTCGTGTAATTTGAACTTAAGTATATTTCTAGTGCATGATTGGAGTATCAAGTGAATTTGGCGTGCATAATT